>JADAQX010000520.1:0-36591 GCA_015476325.1 Cardiosporidium cionae
AAATTATATTATTTTAAATATTACCTAATTATTTTTTTTTTTTAGAATTTTTACACGTTGGAAACAAACCATGACTGTAACAGGTAACATATTTTTTCCAAAAAAATTTTGAAATAAGAAAAGATAAAATAAAGTATTAAACTATTTATTTTTATAACAAAGAGAGAACGTAGGATTAGTGTAAAACGTGTATAGAAAAAAAATTAAAAAATTTGTTTTCTATTTTTTAAAGAAATGTATATATATATATGTAATTTTACTTGTTTCATTTTTTTTTTACAATTTTTTTTTTATATAGGACGTTTATCTTCTTCTAATCCAAATTTACAGAATATTCCACATTCTCAATTTTTTAATAAAATTGGTTTAATTAATTGTAGAGATGCTTTTATTACATCTTCTCCTCACTCTCTTATTCTTCTTTCTGTTGATTTTTGTCAAATTGAAATGCGAATTTTGGTTAGTTTTTTTAAAATAATTAATACTGTATTAGTATATATATTTTTTTTTTAATACACTCTTTTAAAATAAAATAAGATTTATAGAGGTTTTTGAAATACTCAAATATTTTGTATACAAAAAACATAAATAAAGGTTATGAATGTATATATATGTGGGTTTTAAACTAGTTTTAAAAAATAAAATTTTATCAATATTCTTTTAAGAAAATTCTTCTCTTCTTTCTATATTTTTTTCAGGCGCATTTCTGTACGGATGGTAAATTAAAAAATGTTTTTAAACATTCAAAAGGTGGATTTTATGAAGAAAGTGATTTTGATATTTATAGAGAAATGGCTGCAGTTTACTCCAAACTTGGAAATACTTTGTTAGTTTCAGAGGAACTTCGACAAAAAGTAAGAAAAATTTGAAAATACAAGAAATAAACTTGGAAAGAGAAAATTTAAATAAAAAAAATTAAATAAAAATTTCAATGAAATTTAAATGAAAAATTTGCTTTCAAAATAAAAATAAATTTTTTAAACGATTTGTATTTTATTCTTTTTTTATTTTGAGATTATTTTAGTTGAGTCTATTAACACACATTCTGTCTACTTATAAATAAATTTAAATGTTTTTTTTTAAAGGCAAAAATTACATGTTTAGCTTTAATTTATGGATCGGGGATACAAACATTAGCAAATCAAATGAATACGGATATTACTGAGGCTACTAAATTTCGTTCAGAATTTCTCTCTTTCTTTCCTGAGATTTCTCAGTTAATAAAAAATGTAGTAGAAACAGCACGTTTTTCTTCATTTGTAACTACAATTCAAGGTGAAGATTTTTATATTCAAGAATAAAAAACTAAATACAAAAGGAGAATACAAAACAAGGCAAAAAAAAGAATGAAAGTTGAAGTACATGAATTATATTTATAAATAAAAAAAAGAAATACAAAATGGATTTTTTTTTTTAAAAAAGAGGGAGAACTATCTGCGTTATAAAAAAAACAAAAAAAAATTTTTTTTTTTTCATGGAATTTTTATTTAAACTCTAAGATATAACAAATGAAAAGAAGAAGAAAAAATAGCGCAAGGCATTCCTTTGAAGCATTCTATATGTAGTTTTATTAGAGAAGAAGATCAATTAGTATACATTTCATTTTAAAAATAAATGTATACTTTGTAGAATCCGTGGATGTGATTTTTATTTTTTTTGTTTAAAAAAATAAAGTTAAACAGTGTAATTTTTATATTTTATATCTATATATAATAAATTAGTTTAGATAACAAAATTAGCTTTAGTTTTTTGCTTTTTTATTATTATTTTTTTTTATTTTATAGGAAGACGAAGATATTTAGAAGATCTTCATTCTATTGATTCAGTAAAACGTTTAGAAGCGGAGCGTTTTGTATGTCTAATGTTTATGATTTAGACTATTAAATTTTATTTTAAATTGAGAGTGAGAGAAAGAGAGAGCGAGAGAATAAAAAAATAAGTGAACCTGAGGAAGTATAAGGCAAAAGAAAGAAATATAGAAAGTTTTTAAAGTTGGAGGGTTAAACTTTAAACATATAAAATTAATTGAAAAATGTATAAATGGACAACACGTGACTAAATTAAAATAAACAAAAGAGTAGGAGAGTAATTGTTAAACTTACCTATTATTTGTTTATATTTTTTGTGTGGATGAAATTTGAAATTGTTATTCATAGAGAAACGTTTAAAAATACTAAAATGTAATTACAGAAGGCGTAGAAATAGGAGATATCAAACTGTAAAGAAAATCGAGATAGGATGCAATTTTTAAAAGCGGGAGTAGAGAACATGATTTTTACATATTTGGATTACAAGAGGAAATTTTCCAGGGTTGTATATATACGTATTTATATATTTTTTTTATTTTTATATAAACATAGTTTCTAAGTATAGTGTGTTTGATTTTTTTAAAATGTTTTTATTGGGTTTAGTTTTGTGATTGTATCCTTTAATAAACCAAGAAACTTTTTTGTTGTATGTAGTTGTATACTATAGAAGAGGGAGACGAGAAAGAATGAAAGAAAGGAGAGTTGTAATGAACTAGAGAGAAAACAACGAATGCCTCCTCTTTTGTGTTGAAAATGAAAAAATTGTTGGAAAGATGTTTTAATTATAACACTGGGTAAGTTTAATGACAAAAGCGTATAAATGAGATACTGTTTCTCCTTTCGAAAATTTTGCATATTTTTTCTATTAATTTTTAGTATCTATTACTCACCTTTTAGTAGTATAATTTTTTGAGAAAAAGGAATATAAATGCAATTTCTTTTGCTATTTTTTTGTTTTATTTTCTCAATAGCTCTACAACTCTTTCTTGCTTCAGTGTATTGACATTGCCTCGAGATTTAAAGTGTTTTCTATTTAATAGATGCATACATACATTAAAAGAGTTTTCTTTTTTTTTTCTTTTATTTTTAGGCCATCAATACAAAAATTCAGGGCTCAGCCAGTGATTTAGTAGGAATAAAAAATATTTCAAAGAAAATAAAGAGAAAAGGGATAATAAAAAGGCTATACACACACACACATACAAAATTTACGATCAATATAAATGTTTGAAAAGCAAAGAATCATCAAATATTCATGAAATGAATCTAAATTGAGAGCAAATGTAATTTCTATTTAAATTGTTCGACATAGATAATTCTATAAAAAAAGCTAGGTTCCTGGACATAATTGAATCCTTGTATAAGCTATTTAAACTATAGATCTATCCGCATAAGAGAATGGAGCTGCACTGCTGCTTGTATTTATCTCTGTTCTTTTTTGTATTTCATTTCTTATCATAATTACCAGTCATTCTAATTATCTGCAATAGAGCTTTCATTTTTTTTATTTTACTTAGAATCGGTAATAAAAAATTGTGATGAAAGTACCTTCTTTGAATCATATTTCATAATTTTTATGTGTTAATTTACTTTATGCTCTGCTGTAGATGAAAGTCTCTATGCTTCGAGTACAGACAGAATTACATTCCATGTAAGCAATTTTTGCATTACTCAGTATTTAATTGCGGGAAGAGAGACAGGCACATGGCTTAGATAAGATGAAATTCCCCTCCATGGTCTACACATCTTTATTTCAGTTGAATAAGACACAAAAGATGACCAAGTGTCCCTACTACATAATAGGAAGCGAAACGCTACACGATAAAAAGAGAATTGAATAAGAGAAAAAAAGATATTTTATTGTTTGCTCTATTCGTCTTGATTATTATAATAAAAACATAAAAACGCTAGAGAAAGATTAGATGAAAGTCTATGCATCTAAAATCTCATTCGCATTTTATTTTCTAGTGAATCTTTGAAAATTCCTATTATTTTTCAAGAAATAGAGCATGATGAAGAAATTACAATCAAAGATTACAAGATAGTACGTGCATATAGCAGGCGAAAATGTAGCTTAATTGACTTTATGAGGAATGTTAAAAAGCATAGAGGGAATTAGATATTTTAAAAATATTTTGTAAGCAGGGGATATATGACATTTTCTTTCTTTGTTTACGTCTATAGGGCATGGAGTGAGTTTCCACCGGCCATACTTTTGACACTTCATGGTTGGAATTTAATAATTTTGCATCTTTGTAGAGGGGGGAAAACTTTGTTTTATCAGGCATGAGTTAAAAGCTAACAAAAGGACTAAATGGTAGCATTCAAAATTTGCAGGGGAAAGAGCGAGCATTATTAAAATTTTGCACAAGTTGATATTACATGTTTTAACCGAATAGAAAGACAGCTTCTTCTTTTCTATTATGTTATGTATTCATTTTTACAAGCTAGTAAAAGAAATGGAAAGAAAAGTTGGAAAGATTTCATAACTATGATGAAGTGGAAATCAATATTTGCAGCGAAGAATTACGTGAAAACAAAATATCGAACGAGTATTCTAAAAAAAGAAATAAACTATACATATTGCTACCATAGCTGCTGTAATACATGCTGTTTTATCATTCACGAACGAAAGAAAGAGATTACTTTGTTCTACGGAAAATTAAGATGTTAAGAGAAAATAATTTATAAATACTTAAGCAAGGGAAAGGAAGATACGAAGATGGGTATGTCGTGAAAGTAAAAAGGCACACTCAATAGTTGAAGATTTTTGAGTGTAGGCTTTCCTCTTTTTTTTCAATGCAAAAATTTTGAAATTACGACTATCCATTAAGTAATAATTTTGGGAAAATATAATGGAGTCGTTTCTCTTACGTAAGTACTTTTGGCATAGCGAAGAACAATCTTTTGGCATATTTTTGAATTGCTTCTGCAGATGAAATGTTATTGGAATGCCACCAAAATGATATTCCTCGTGTTACTAACCTATTAAGAGAGGTCAAATAGGTTTGGGGTTTCATTATGCAGTGCATGAAAAATTATGAGTTACAGAAAGTAGCAAAAAAATTATGCTTATCTGCGCCTATTCAATTTTTGTGTTAAAGAAAAGGCATATTTTGTATTTACTTGTTTCATTCATTTCTTGTATAGAAATTATTTCGAATGATATTTTTGAAATTAGATCTTTGTCGCTTCAATAAATATTTTGTTTAATAATATTCTATGGCTACAGTGTATGACCACCAACCATCCGCTAGAAGTTCCTTTGTCTATAAAGTTACGAAAAGGCTATCGCTGGGGAAGCTTGGAACCTTTTAATCCATTGAAAACTATTGCATCACCCCACGCTAATGAGATAGCAGGGTTTAACATTGTAGATTCAGAATTAGAAGCATTCTTGGAATAATATCTCTTAAATTGATTTGCTATTCCATTTTGTTAATACCATATTGCAGCAATCTGTAGCTATTGAAAATTTTAATTTAAAAATGTAAGCGGATCTATACTGTATCGAAACGTAAAATATAGTAGAATGGCATTAAATAAAATTTTATATAGAGCAATCGTTCCGAAATTTAAGGAATTCTTTCTCTTTTCTTTACCGCAAAGCAAATTATATTATGTATGAAAGAAAAATAGTATGTTCTCGAGGAATCACTTAGTCGTGAACTAAGCACTTATTTGAAACTATAGAAAACTGAACTGAGTGCATACGAAAACAGTGCTATCACTTTCCTTAAGAAAAAGTAAGCTGAATTTTTAAAAACAATCACAGTAAAATCTACACAGCTGTTTTATCAAAAATAAAATTAAGACGGAACGTCTGGAATCTTTATTAAAACCCGCTACAAGCCTTTTCTAACAAATTTCAGTGTTAACAAAAACCTTATGAAGAGGTGTATATATGAAAATAAAGGCATTATGGTTATCTCTTGCAGAAGAATGCATTGAATTGCAAAATTATAATGTAGTTATGCAGGAATATCTAAGTTACCGCCTTGGCAGAAACGAAAGAGCTTCGGGTGAAACATAAGCTAATAATATACACCCATTCGTCCATGAAATACAATAAGTGAAGAAAGCCCCACTGCATATTTCATTTATTCAAAATGCCTAAAATGATTTATGAATACATGCACATGTGAAAGAAAAGGTTAGTTTTTTCCTGTATAACTTCAAATTTACATATAGATTGAAAAAACTCTTCTAAATTAAAGTATGAAATGTAGTATAACCTACTTTCTTCTTTTTATTTTTTATATAGTTCCTTTTAATATTTGCTTCATAAACTTTTAAAAATGCTCCCACTGAAAGCAATACGTACTTTCGTACTTAATAATGGAGCACTAAGTGAATTTGAAAATATCATGTTACCAATAAAAAGTAGGGAGCTTGAAATACTGCTGAGTAGCGGTATCATCCTTGAATCTGGTGAATAGTGGAGATGCTTTTGTTATCAAATTTCATATTCTACGAATGTGGGGTAAAATTAAATCTGATGAAAACGGAAATGGTGCTGAAACCCCACATCGAACAGTCAGGTGATTATTTGGGTGCAAGTTGATAAAATTTAGCTCTAATTTATCATCACTCTGTAGCATGTTTTAATTTAATGAAGCAAATAACATGTGACAATAAAGCTCTCATGTAATTAAAATTGTAGAGGTAACGAAAAATGCACCTTAAAGGATAACATGCTACCATGACGGTGTTCCAATTCATGGTTTTTTTCAACAAAACGAGTGCGTTCCGTATATGAAACACTGCGTATTGAAGCAAGAAGTGTAATCTTCAATGATTGATTGAATCAGCAAAAGTTTACCTGTTCTATGCGATACAAACACTGCGATGCACCCTCAACATCGTTGACCTTCGCAATAGGGCATGACAAGATAACTTGTTCACTTGTGAGTTGGAATTTTACTTTACCCCGAATCCTGAGTATTTATCCCTATGTAGACTAATAACCCGTAAAAGTACATCTATCGCTGCAATAAGCATTAGTTCTTTTGCTTTTTTTTGGCGCATGAATCTCTGAATATTAGGTTTTTCTTTTTGCTTTCTGTACGTATTTTCATGTTGCCCTCTAGAAAAACTGAAGGAATATGTTTGTAACTTCATTCCTTTTTCTTGTTGAAAATGTTTCTGCAAAAAAGTAATTTGGTCATTTTTATATGTGCTCCAACTTTCTACATTTCAAAAGAGCAACCTGTTTAAAGTGCAACAAGAAGCTGCACAATGGCACGCACGGCCGCAAAGGAAGATATCCTTACTTTGGTAAAATGAAATATCTTTTAATAAAAAGGAGAAAACAACCTTAAATTGTGCCATAAGCATTTTATCTTCTACTAATAAAGTGGGCTCAATTATTTTTTTTGTGTTTGTTGACACTGCTGTACGCTATTAACTGAATATTTCTTTGCGAGCTTGGCATAAAATAACGAGTCCAAAGCATTCCCTGCAGCGAATGTTTCTTCTACATTTTCAGACATTGTATAGCAATAAAGATAAGGTGTAAGATTATTGTCACCCTTAATTCGTTTATTCTTTACTTTGACCATCAGCTATATTGCTGTCGTATCCAGCGTTTGCTTAAACTACATGCCTTACTTTTATTTGTGATATTTATCATGTGTATTAGATCATTACACCCGAATGGAGAAGAATTTACTTGTTGAATTTTAAGACACATGTCTATAAAAATTTTGATGCACATTTCTTCCTAAAGTAAAATTTATTTACGTCACTTATTGTAGTTTTTAGCAAAGATGTCAAAATCTTGTTTGCAATCTTAAGAAGAGAAACGATAAACTTTATAGAGATTGACAGCATCCACATTAGCTAAACCTTGGTATTTTATTTTGTGATAGGAGTGAGAAGTGACAAATTACTCTGTTTAGAATGCTTGACGAATTTATGTTAACCTGTTTGTTTGCTCATTTCAACTATTTGTAGAGGGTTATGCGACTTACAAATCCTATACTGGAGCCTTCATTAGAATCCTATCTTAATCCCAATGAATTATTAGATATTCAAACAGTTCCAGATACAGAACAATTTAAGAAATATTCAGAATGGAAAGGCGATCCTGTTCATTCCCTTGTTTTACCTACAGAACAAGGGTACTCGTTAACTCGTCAAAATGTTTTTCCTTTTTTTTCAAAATTTTTCTATGCAAAGAAAGCAGTATACTCTTAGAATAAAAGTAATGACATTTTTGTGAGGGCACGGCTTGAAATGAATACAGAAACAGTAAAACTATATTTTCTATAGGACAAAATTTGTCTGTTGTTATTTTAGTATTAAGAAATTAATATGAAATGAGATGATAGCCAACGAAGAAAATATGTTACTAAAGATATGAGAATGAGGATAAACTGGAATGAAATGAGTGAGCAGAAACGTAAAGGGCGTGTAGTAAGAGGGCGTGAAATAAAAGAAGAAAACAAAAGAAAATTGAAGGAAAAGCGAGTAAAATACAAGAAGATAAAGCAAAAATATAAAAGGAGGAAAAATGTATGAAAATGAGGTGAAATTATTCCAGAATTATCAAACTTCTGTCCAAGAGAACGTGCTGAGAAGAAATAGCGGTGTATGCGGCGATCAATGAAAAATACGATTTAAAAAAAAAAGAAAAAAGAGTTTAAGATTAATTGTTTCAATGGAAATTTTTTGAAAAAAGCAAGAACACATGAAAACGTGTGGATGTTAAAAAAACTGAAAGTTTTTTTGTAAAAACAAAAGTATATGTATTCTGAGTATACCATTTTGTATTTTTGTTTTGAAAATAGTATTTCATTCAATAGGTATAATTTCCCTCTATCTCTCTTTTTTTCAAAGTGTTTGTTATTTTTGCTGTAATACTCTGTATACATTCTTTTTCACAATCTCCTGATCAGTCGCCTCCCTTTCTATTTTTATGTTACTCCTTGAGGTTGCATAAAAATGGAGGAATACTATTTTTAAAAAGTGAAAACAAACAAACTTTTTCTTATTATCTTCTTCTTCATATTTTTCTGAGTTTTCTATTGCCTTCCCAGATTTCTTTTTTATTTATTTCTGTAGTTTACGCTGTCATTTTTGTATTTGAGTGCACACGTTTTCTTCTTAAAACAAAGTATTATCTGTTTTATAGCAAATTTCTGTTGTTTGTATTTTGTATAGAGATATTTATAGTGGAGAAAACTTTAAAGCATTTATACGCATCAGTAATTTAGCAGAAGAAGATGCATTTTCCGTCATCGTTAATGTATGTACAGAGCAATTTTAGAAAAATAATTTTATTTTCCTCAAGTAATAAAAAGAAGGATTTTTATTCTTAAGAAATTTGTTATAAGTTTTTTAAACCTTTTTTTTATTGCTTTGTTTAGTACGTATAACAAGTGTTTGAACTTTTACATTTATTCTTTTTAATTTGTTTTTAATAGGATGTAAAAAGAAATGTTATAATGTGTGTTTGTATAAAATTTTAACAAAAATTTCTATCCAATCTTTTTTAAAGTTTTTATTAAAAAATTATACACTCTTCTTATTGTTAGATTTTTTTGGGGGGGCCCATAGTAAAATTTTCACAGTGAAAAAAAGTTGGAAGGCAGAGTGTATGTACATTACCATTTCTTAAAATTTATATCAAATAGGCTTGTTTTCATTTCTTAAAAAAATTACTTCACCCACTCTTTTTACATGGGCTGTGTGTATTGATATTCAAAGACTACGATATAATTTTTATAATTAAAAAGTGAAATCAAATTCTTATTTTGATTGCCAGAATTTCTGTTTTCGTATTATTTGTATGTATGAAAACACCCATTTCTTTTGATTTTTTGAGGAATTTTATCGAGTTTTTCTATTTGTAAGCGATTAATTTTTTATATGTATGTTTTTCTAATTTATTTTATCATTGTTTTTGGTATTTTGCTCAGGTTCAAATGCGGTTGGAAAATGAATATTATACGTTATATGATATTTCTTCTAAGCCTCTAGATCGTTTGGCTATACGTCAAAATTTTGATTTTCCAATACAATTTCCAGTGGAACTCTCGGGTTCTTATACGTACGTAAAATAGAACGAAAATGTTAAGTTTTACTTTGACAAAACTACAAAGGAAATGTTATAGAGGAAAAAGAAAATGAAGAAAAATTGGAGAAAAATGATGGAAAAGATGTAAAGATAAAGTAGAGGTAATTGCAGAGAAATTAATACCTCCGCTTTGCAAAATTGAAAGCTGTAAAAATTTCTTATCAAGATAAAGTGTATTTAAATTAGCATCGAGATATTTCTGTAATTTATAGGAGAATTTAAAGGAGATAAATTCATGAAAATAGGGGAAAAATGAGGTTTTCCTACTCGATTTTCTAGATAGACACTAATCTCAGAATTTTATTTTTTTGTTTTACTCAGATTGGTTTGTAATTTCTCTTACACTGTTTATCCATCTTGTGAACTCATTTCTCAAAAACGTTCTTTTCAATTCTCAGCCAAACTGCCACTTTCTGTATCATATGCTATTGAAGCCACTGGTGTATGTTGTAAAGCCTGATTATTTTGGCCACATATACATATATATATAGTTTTTAGAGATAGAGGAAGAGATTAAAAGAAAGGAAGGTGATACATATGCATTGGTAAGAAAACACATTTAACCATTTTATTGTTGAAAATGAGAAAAACAGAAAGAAAAAGTCTGAAAGGTAGTCCTCTCCATTTAGGAGAAGAGAGAGTTTATTTGTTTTTTAATATATATAAATAGATAGGTAGATAAGGAAATAGATGCGGAAGGAAGAAAGAGAGGTTATGTGGAGAGAGGGAATGAGCAGTGTAGAGGAGGAGAAAAGTGTGATGGAGAGATGTAAAAGGGAGTATCAATTTTAAGAGAAAGTAGGAAAATGTAAGTAAACAAAAAAGGGAGAAAAAAGTATAGGCATTTCAACAGAAAACGACTTTTTCATAGCATTCGAAAGAAATTGAGTACAATGCATAGCAAAATCGTAAGATTTGTGTGCATATTTTGCTTGTTAAAAAACAAAAAATCGAAAGAATTTACTAAAGATACTACTTAAATGTTCTCTTACTTTTAGGAAAAAAGCTTTATTCAATGTTTAGTTGAAAATACATCTTCTCGGCCACTTTTATTGAGCAATGCAAATATCGTAAATTCATCAGAATTTACAATACAAAGATGTAAACCTGATGAACATGTAGATGTACCGTAAGGAACATACGCATGCACACATCCATTCATTCTATTTTAATAATGAAAAAAATATATCCTATTGCTGCACTGCAAAGACTTAGAAAAGAGAGATATACTATGTAGAATGTGTTTTTTACAGGAATACGCAATGTCTTATATGATATGATTAGAGAGAGAGAGAAGAAGAAAAATGAATCTTTGTGAAGAAAATAAAAGGTTTTAAAGTTAAATATAAAAGTGTGTTAGAGAAGGAAAAGAAAGAGAAAAAAAAAGAGAGGAAGAACTATTGGAGAATAAAAAAAGAGTATTGCGATGGGATAAAAGAAGAATAAAGCAAACCACTAAAGCTTTTCATTAAAGAAGAAAAAAATACGTGGAGAAAATTGAATAGATAAGGAAAAATTCTAAAATTTTTGAGGATTATATACTCCATAGTGTTTTCAAAAACTGTGGATTTTTTTCCTGGAATTGAATGCATGATATGTGCATCTAAAACCGGTTCTTTATTCTTATATATCTTTTTTCTCAGTCTCTTTAGCGGGATACATTATTTCAGACCGCATGATATCTATACTCTACTTTTCGTATGTACTGCCCCTACAACAGCATCAAAAGAGTATTTTCAGGTGGATTATACTTGGTTTCTATCTTTACACAAATAAACTACGCACAAGTTTGCATTCTTTAAGATTAAGAAAATATCAATGAGTTGAATAGGAGTGAACAGTTAAGCCAAATACATTGAGAAAAGATGAACGGGCCAATGAATGCAAATTTGGGGTGTGTGTAAATTTAAAGAATGATTGACACGAAAGATAATTTTTAGATTCAATAAAGTAAAGACTCCATGTAAAAAATTCATCTTAACAAACTTCACCCTGAATGTTATCCTGCACGGAATAAAAAGGATGAAACGAGGAATTAGCAGAATATACACACAAAACTGAAAGATATTTTATTTTATGTTATGAAAACTCTACAAGAGTTTCTATAGTAAAAACAGGCGCATTCATTAAAAGATAAACAAATCACCGTATAGAACTCACTATCCAATTGGGGCACTAAAAATGAGCCCAAAAGAGGATAGACATTCTCCTCAATTATTTTGTGAGAAGGAGGCTATCGTGATTTTCCAAAACAGTATTCTTCTTTTTAGTCTTGTTATTGCTAAAGATTTGTACCGTATAAAAAGAATAAATTTTACATTGGGTTTTGTAAGTATTAAGATATCTTGCAGCGTCTATTTGGATTTTATTCAAAATTTTTGAGAATAAGAATAGTTTATTTGTATCAATAATGCATTTGATGTGCTAATGGCTGAAGAGAAAAAGAGTAGAGATACCGTACGTAATATCAGCATGGGAATTTAATTTTTTATAGGAATTGGAATCATACGGTGAACTATGCTTAACTTGGCGTTCAGCAAGCGGTGGAAGTGGCCATTCCGAACATAATCTGGTGTATGAAACAGTGCGTTTTTCTATCCTGTGAATGATTGAAACGACAAACTCCGTTTACTGCGCATAACATTGGGAAGTAGAGAGGAAACGGCGGCTCTTAAAGTGAAAATTTATTTAGATATGACAGAAAGAACAAAAGAGGATCATACCCGGGGGAGGGAGTGAAATGTGGGAAGTAGAGAGGGTAGAGGCATGCGAGGAGCCAAGAATTTTGTGCGTTGTAGCATGGTATTTCGTGGTATCATTACTTATTGCAATAATTGTTTTGAAATATTAACATGAAATAGGGTGGAAAATCTTTTTATTTAAATTTCCTTTTTTTTTGAGATGAAAAGCTATTAATTTGCACGGTCACAAGTAGCATTGCGTTTGTATTTGGGGGAAACTATATTCATTCATTACCACCAAGATGGAAAAATGGAAAGCAATTTTTTTATTACTTGTATTTGCTACCTTGGTAATTTTCTTATACAGCAACCCCAGGCAAAAAGATTAAGTATGCGCGTTATCTCATCCCCTGTCTCTGTTCAGGTATTTAATTTACCGAGGGAAATGTGAGTACTAGATAAAAGGGAGAGATTCTTCTTTGATTACATCTTATGCAATCATTCGAGGGTAGTGTGTAACTGCTGTTTTGGAACAAAATGGAGACGATAGAGCGTGCTGCGCGTAGTTCAAATTTTTCTTTATAGTGGCGCACCGATTATGTTTACAATAGAATTTTGTTCATATAACAACGAAAATAATCAAAGCATTTTTCTATTTATTGCTTCTACTAGAATACGAAATCAATGCATTTCCTGACAAAAAGCCATTCTTTGTCAATACCTTTTCAATTGCAAAAAACTGATTGTTAAGAAAGTAGCCCATGTTGACTTGGTAATCGTGGCCGATTATTTTGGAAATCGCCGTCATGTTACTAATAAATTCCTTGCCTGTTTCCTTTATTTCAGGTTGAGCGCTCTTTTGAAATTGTAATTGAAATTTCCAATCAAACTTCCCAAAAAATTGAACCAATTCTGCAATTTGATTGGAATGAAATGAAGCCCTTACTTATGCAAGGCGCAGCAGAACAGGTAAAAGCGGAAGTGGCATGTATCTATTTTCCTTTGCGACATTTGGCGGTAACGCTGCTCTCCACGGCAATTCTTTCATTTTTGTATATACGTATACTACTTCTTACGTTAGTTTAGCTACCAAGCATAGCACTGTGTGAATGGCTTTTAATTTTTGTCGTGTTTTAATGTTTGAGTGTCACTTATTGTGAATTTATCTTTTTTTAGTGATACTTACAATCTCTGTGCGGGATTCTTTCTGCCACACCATGAATGCTACACTTCTTTCTTTATTGTGTAAAACTAACATAATGATATGCTTTTGGGCATTCGTGTCTATCTGTGACTGTGCACTTGAATTCTTTCCATTCAGCCGCTCCAGGCGATAGACAAGAACAGCAGTATTCGCCACATACTACGTTTTATATGCATGGTTCAAGGTATAATACACATAACGCTTTAAAGTAATACATATCATGCGTGTGGTCATAATATAATTGCGTTTTATTTGCTCAATCTTTTATGTTGTATATTTTTACTTGCTGTAGCATTTGCTATCATTCAATACCTCTCCTGCGTGGGTATTGTTTGTAGATGTATCTGCTTTTATTGTAGTTGAGAAATCAAGGGTTGATAAAGTAAAGAATCTCTGATATAATTGAAGGCTAAGATTCAGCCCACTTGTTTAGCGAATCTTGTGTATGTAGTAGATTTTTATTAGTTTTCAATATGAGCATGCCTTGATCAGGTTTCCATTACCTGGGGGGCGTTTCGGTGTATGATCCAATCACTATGGAGAGAGTTCCTCTGAAAACAGATTGTGAATTGTTTGTACTCTAACATTTATTTATTCACAAAATGCTCGTCTGGCTGCTACATTTGAAACAATCGGAGCATTAAGCAATTTTCCCCATGGTCACAGAAATCGCTGCAATGAGAGGGTAATCAGTTCTTGCTCCTCAATTCACTACTTTTAGGTTAACTTTTCTTATGAAATGATACTGTATGGTACCGTATTTTGCACGTTTTGTTACATAGTGCCCTGAATTCGCATTTTAGATTTTTGTTACCTCGGCAAGACGCAAATAAAACATTTTCTGTGCTTGCTTAATAGCACTAAGAACAAAATTAAAGAGTTTGCTCTATCATTTTAGAAATATGGAGGTGTTTAATTTAACGAAACGGCAAGAAGGCGACTATTTCTATTAACTTGTAAGTATCTAACAGTCTGTACTTCCTCTTTCAGAACAAATTGGATTCAACCCCCTCTCCGCAGTTGTTATTATCCTATTCTCCCTTTTTTCAATCACTACAACTTTTAAAATGCAATTTGTTCTTGAGATTTGTGCAGCAACTATTTTCAAACGGTTGCAGATCCATTGTTACATTTGATTAGCTTTCTTTTGCAATTAAAAGTTCATGAGAAGCAGATAACGTTTGGGGGAAATTGAAAGCCTGGTTTAAAGATGTCCCTATGATAAAATACTAAAAAGAATTTTCAAGTACACGTATGCAAGATCTTTGCAATTGCCCACTGCAGAAATAAAAGAGTTGTTCCTCGGGCTAGATTTAAAGCTGTTATGATAAATACAACTCAAAAGTGCGCTTTCTACTCGATTTACCACCTTGTCACTCTTGCTTCCATAAATATTTTGGAGAAATTTAAATTAAAACGTTTCAAATGTGTATTTAATAGAAGTCTCTTTCCTTGAGCATTGTCGCCGTAGCATTGAAAATTTCCTATTGTAAAAGTGGTAGTGTATTTTCCAAATAAATCTATGTCATGTACATTCTTTGCACTTCTTATGCTTGGACATTGACCACTCCACACAAAGAATTCTATTTAAATTTAGAGCAATAAAGAAGTAACTTCCATTGTGCATTAAAATACACAAGTGAGATGCCATAAAAATAACATTTTCTATTAGTATCTGCATTTGAAAAGTTTATGAAAATGCGCATCACAGAAGACTTAATTCGTAGAAGATCAGAGCACAACGAAGGGCTAATTACAGATCTTGAAGAAATTAGCTTGCACCAATTTGAAATACAGAAGATTGAAACAATAAACAAGATTTGCAAACGATTGAAGATACTACTGTTACAAAATAATATTATTGGTACGGGTTTAACTAGGCTAGGACTAATAAGATTGTGAATTGGAAAAGCAAGTAATAAAAACTCAACAGGATGAAAATAGAGAGAATGGAATCTTGTAGCATGGTACTTCACGCTTACCTACCTGAGGCTGCTGGATTGTTGTTCAACAACCAACATGCACAACAAAATTAAACAATTTTTTGTGCAAGCGCGAAAATTAATTCTAATGTCATACATTATACTTATGTTAGTATTCCTGTTTGATTGGTTGTCTTTGTAATAAACTTGTGCTAGTATATATTGCTATGTAACAAAATCGAAAGGGCAATGATTCAATCATGTTACCTATAGAAAAAATTGGAAATTTAAGGCAATTGAAAGACTTACAGTATTTAAACTTGGCATTAAACAACATAAGTAAAATCGAAAACCTTGAAAAATGTGAAAAACTAGAAAAAGTACGTCTTACAAGTTATAAGAATAAAATACAAATTAATTTTTATCGCATTGTCTTTATTGCAGAGCTCATTGAATAGATTGACGGTAAATAAAATGGGCCTTTGTATTTTTCACAAACATAAAATGCATATAATGTATATTAAAAAATTAGCTAAAAATCAAACAGCAAATAAGTAGAATAGAATTTATATAAGAATTTCTTTCAATTTACCATTTATCTAACAGCTCGATCTCACCGTAAATTTCATTGATGCTCCTGATTTCGACGAGTCAATAAAAAATTTGAGAAACAACGAAAATCTGCGTGATTTATATCTCACTGGCAATCCTTGCACAGAGTAACTGTCCCATTTATAAACATGTGTACTTTCAACAAAATAGCAAAAACTTAGAAATCTTTCTGCTGCATTAGATAGTTTTGCAACCATTACGTGTGCCTTCATTAGGTGGGAATATTATCGCTCTTTTGTGATCGATACTCTTCCAGCCCTCAAGCAGCTTGATGGAAAGCAAATACTGCCTTCGGAAAGAATAACTGCTAAATTTGATCGAGAGAAGTTTACGGAGTCGCTAAGAAAGTGGCAAGAGCATTACAATGAGAAGCGTAAAAATCCTGATGGTAGCTTAATTTCATTCGTAGTGTAAGCATAGTAAGATCCATAGAGTTGGCAATAATACAGAAATTTGCAAGAGGATTCAGTTTACTTTAACATCTCTTCTGCACCTTCTCAAGCTTAATATATTCAATGTTATCAAAGTGCTACCGAAATATGACACAAGTGGATTACCAACAATAAGCTGCATACTTTAAGTGTTTTCAACAATTTTTTTATACAAAACAATACCATTTCATGATGGGTGCTATACATATTGCTTATGAAGCGCATTTTGTATATCAGCAGTCTTTAATCCATTCAGATAATGCGTATACTAAAGAAAAACGGGAGAAGATATGTTTGGAAATGGCAGAGGTTAGTAGTTTTCATTGTGCAAAATATTATTCAAAATGGAAAATTTGATTAGATTTGATAGTAAAAGAGATATATTTACTGATGCTGCTTATCAGAACAGAAAAAGGGCAGAAGATGCCAGGACAAGTGAATCCAAGCCAATGCAGGTCAGTTGAAATTAGAAGATGAGAAATTCATAATATAAAACAAAACAGTTGGCAAATGTTTCGCTGCTAGTGTTACAAATGTTGAATTACATGATAGACTTCGCTTGTGCATCACCTCTCACACTTTTGGTGATTTTCAAACAAAATGTTGCATACTTTCCATTAGAGAGTCTGAACATTAAAGTTTAACAAATTTTTTGCAGCGTAAAAGTTCTCCTAGTGTGCTGAATTCAAAGGGTGAAATACGTCAGTGTAACGAAGGTACGCTACGCAGCAAAGACATTCTCCAATCTTCGTAAGAAATAGCACATTGTTCGTTGAAATATTTAGCGCTACACCAAATTTTCTGTGCGACAAATTTTAGTTTTGTGTGTGTATAACATGGAAAACCTTGGAAAGCGAAGTACGATTTTAACTGGGAAGAGCATGAGGATAAATGTGTACTTGAAATCGCCACGCCAAAGTAAGCTTCAACAGTCTTAAAAAATTGTGTACTACATTCATGATGCACCTGTTTGCAAGATATTTAGTATTTTTGATTTTAAATGTATTTATTCATGATTGATTTGAATTGTTTCATGCGCGGTACCACTAAAAAATTTGAAAGTAACAAGCGAATCAACACTCAACCTACTTATTTCAATACTATCATGTTGAGAAAGACTCGCTCTTTTAGGTATATGTGTACATCGCTAATGAACGTAGACGTCCAGCCAAGATATGTTCGCTGCAAAATCAAAGGTAAACTGTTGAAACGTCGTAACGAAAATGCATATCATAGTGTGGCAAGCAATTTTAGGACATGGAAATGAACTTCTTACATGAAACTAACTTTGAAAAGAAAAAAATGCATCGAAGCCCTCTTCTGCTTGTGTTGATATGTTAAATTAGGCAAAGTATTCCAATTAAAACTCCCCTTCGAAGTGTCTATTTCCGATACAAAGGTAACTGTTATACATTAAGTTAAAACTTTTCCTGTAACAGCAGAGGAAGCTAGGAATCTCCAAATATCATTGATTCAGCATTGTAGATGCATGTTAAACATACAGTGCTTACTGAGTAGCATGGTCATTTTTACACAAATAGACGCGCAAGCCCTGATTTCTTTACATTTTTACGCTTCGTCTAGAAAATGAAATGAAGAAAAATCAATTTATCTACTAGCTATTGCATCACAAAAGCTTGTAGCAATTGATTTCTAAAAATTATGAATAGGTTTACCGGTCAAAAGCAACAGGGGGCTTAAAAATTGAGATGCCCTACGCTAAAAATAGCAAATTGCGAATATCCCTGTTATAAAATCCTTATTTAATTTACAGCATAATCAACTCGCAAAAAGAATTCATATGAATTTATTTCTTTGCTAACAAACATCAAAATTTCTAGTTGGAAATCCACATTTGCAATACAAAAGCATTTGCTAGTTTTGCATAACATAAGATGAATGTAACAATTTGTAGTCCAATGATTAGAAAATCCTATAAATCAATCCAACAACACCGTTGTCCTAAAACGTTGAATAGTTTTCTATGTAAACTGGTGATTACGATGAAACACGCGGGGGGTGTAGAGATAAGACCTTATATATACTCATAAAAATCTTGGAGTACTCCAAAAGAAGCTATCTTCAATTTGCAGCTGTAGCTCAAACACGTAGTGAGCCAAATCTCCGCATTAAATAAATTGGCTGTGATAATCATAATCTTTTAATTTGTCATCCTGCAGTAACAGATTTAATCAAGTTTTACGCTTACATCTCTGCGGTGATGCCAAGTTGCAATATATATGCACACATACGAATGGTCAGTGAACATAGAACAAGAAAAGAGTACAGGTAGCACTTTTGCATAAGAAAGCGAGCGTCCTTCAAGAAAGACACAAAACTGCTACCACAACAAATCGCTATAGAAGACCGGGAAAACTGTAACACAAAAATTGTTCTAAACATGCGTGATCAACCATTACCCGTACATCAATCTAAACTATAAAAAACGCAGTTCTAATGGTAATTTATAAAAATAATTTTGGAAATTATCTTTGCAACATACATATGTTTACCAAGAATGACGAGTGATTCTGATTAAGAGATTCTCGGTTGCATACCTAAACCTCCTTCCTACCCTTCTGCTTACAATATATACAACACAGAGCGCGTATGAGCGTCGATAATTGGGCGATAAAACAAAGCGAAAAGAAAAGTATGGCATGCCATAGATGTATGGCGCGTGTCGTTACCCCAATTATTCAACAATGACTTTTCCCATTATCCAGAACAATTATTACTACGTTTGCTTTTGCTTAGCATAGTTTGTTTCAACCCATAAAAGAGCATAAGTTCTGCAAAAATGTAACATCCGCAAGTAAATATTCCAACTCAATCGCTGCAGAATAAACATCGATCAAAGAAGCACAGTATTACTATCAACACATCTATTGCGTGCATAAAGGCAACACTAAATGCAACTCAAAAACCATACATGCTTGGGTGAAAAACGGCAAAATGCATCTAAGCGTGACCATTTGTTTGGGAGCTCCATTATCAAAACAGAAAATCTATCAGATGCCCTACTAATATTCTACCATAGTTCCTAGTCATGACGAAATACGTCATTATTGCATTTTTTACTCCCTCTGTAATACATGAGGAAGGCCTATCGGCAAGATCCTAAAGAGTGTTCATACCCGCAATGTCTTGTAAAAGAGATAGGCCAAGCAATTTGTCTACTGAAAACGGAATGCGTATTCCCTCGCTGATATAAAAAACTGAAAATTTATTAAACTAGAAAGTAAGCATTCTCACAGCAGCTACTACTCAGCACAAGTAGAAAACATTCATACGAAAACGTAAAAAGTAAAAGGACATCAAACTATTTTGCTGAGAAATTCGAAGGTATTGATGACAAAGTATTGAGCATACTCTGAAAGCATCCTCCCACATTGCGTTGCGCCACAGGAGTAGAGGAGGAACTCACCAAACAAGTGGTTAGAGTACACACTACCGATTGGGGAAAGATACTCTGCTGAACTAATCCATAATCTCGTTGTACAATACCAAAGGGATTTACGCCTCCAGTAAAAAAAAGATTTCCAAAGTTCATCAAGAGGACTGGCAGATGTATCAACGTCAATGCAGAAAAAGAGGCACTGCTATGTAGGAAAAGAAACACAAAAGCGGGTGATAAGACACACGAGCAGACGGTTAAAATACTTTCACTAGAAGTGTTTCGTGATGAGTTGGAACTTAGCGATTTTGAGTTTTACGATGCAAAAGGTGCAAAGCTTTTTGACGGAGAGCTTCCTCAGATTTTGTCCGCTGAGATTCTTCAAGTTTACCGTTTTGCTAAACACAAGAAAATTGAGAAAAACTTTATTTAGCAGCTAAAAAGGATAAATCTAAACGAGGCATCGGTGCAAAAGAAGAGAGCAAAACCATTCTAGATAACAAGAGAAAACGCAAAGTAAGAGTACGTAACATTACAACAACAAAAAACAAGCGAGAGGAACAAAGAATTCACTAAAGCTGAAGAGAAAAAAGAACATCCACACTCTACTGAAAACATCTAAAACAGAAAATCACGTGAATTGCAGTATTTAAAACACAAGTAACATGGGAATTAATGTAATTCTAAGTCCACTCTCCTGAAATTCAAATGTTATATGTATTTTTATTTTTTTCTTAAATGCTTCAAAAAAGCTTACTTCAGTGTGAGATGTGGTCTCGTCATGATTGGTATTCAAATTTCCATTTCCTAAAGATAACACAAAAATAGTACCCAACATGCATTCAGTGGGTTCTTTGTTGTGATAAAGAGATTGATTATGAAGACGATGCATAACCATTTTCACTATTTCTTTCCTTTCTTATACATCCCCATGTATTTTCCCGATTATTGTGACTATCTTCCCCTATTTTGCTGGCATTGCCCTTCATCTATTGGCATTCCTCTTTATTTTTAGACACGTGTATCCCGTACAAGCCACCTACAACCAAAAATCACTATCATTACATCCTATATATGAAGAAAACGTACGTTTCTCATCTTCAGAGTCTGATACGTCCTGTTTCATTTCTACAGTTTTTTCCTTGTAATTTTTAGATGCTTTCTTGTTGATTTTATCATCTTCTCTATCACGAGGAACTGTTTTAGAAACTTTTACATTCACAGGACTTTTATCAGAAGAGGAAGTGGACCAGGCACGAAGACGACCCGAATGACTTCGTTTCTTCAAATTCTATTATACATAAAAAATATTCAAATAATACGAAATAATACATATAAAAAAAATATAGAAATTAACAGTGAAAAAAGCAGAGAATCTAATCCAAATGCGAACAAAAGGAAGCCTCGTAATTTTTTGAAAATAGATTGCTCTTTTTCTTTTCAAAAAAAACAATCTCTGTTAGGAAAACAAAAGATAAAGCTACAAGTAACCCTCCTATCTATACATTATTTTTTCCTGCTGTACCTGTTCCAAACAGTACGCTTCCAAAAATTTGCCTTTATTATCTTTAGGTATCTTATCTCTCTGTCATAATCCTTTTTGTGTACCTTTCTTCCCTTATGAAATATGTGAACCCTATATACATCCCTCCTTCTTTCATCTTTACCACAGGGTACTTTACATAGTTTCTCTCCCTTTATTTCTACGCCTTAACACAACACTAAATCCACATAGTTACACTTGTACTTCTTACCACAGAATGCACAGGTCTTCCATTGGGAGGAGACGCAGATGAGGATGTATAGGAAACACTCTGAGAAGTCGAGCGAGATTTCGATAGGGAAATAGAACGGCGACCTTTGTGGGGAGATCCAGGACAAGCTCGGCGGCGCACATCACCGCTATCCCTGCGTGGATTAGGAGGCGTACCAGAACCTCGTGCATAAGCATTACCTCCACGATAGGAGGGAGGAGGACCACGTCGTGGAGGGGAGTCATGACGCCGATAGGGGCGACCAGAGTGAACAGCATGACGAGGAGGAGAGAAACGTTCGCCTCGTCGATGGTGAGGAACAGCAGATCGTGGAGGAGAGGCAGCGGTACGGTAAGAACGATGGGGTTGGCGGGATGTTTCGTAATCTCCACGAGGACGATCAAAGGAGGGAGATCGACGACGGGGAGCCATTCTGTAAAAAATAAAAATGTACAAAAATTAAAAGATATATACAGCATGATAAACCCCATGTACGATGGCACAAACACAGTGTGGGCACAAAGCAGCTGTATAGAAGCTTAAATACACACACACACACCGTCCTGTAGCACCCCAAATTTTAAAGAGAATACACTAAAATTCAAACTGTAAGTTTCACACACAGGGATACACATTCTTAAATCTGAACACGCATCACTCTCCTGACATGTCAAGACACATCGTTTCCAAGCCATTCTTCACTCATAACCCCCTTTTTCACTTAATTCTGCCCCTACAGGTCTCACCCTCTCCCCTACGAATATCTCCTCTCTTTCTCTCTCTTTAAACATTACCGCGGGCGTCCACGCGTATACTCTACATTCAAATCTCGATCTTTCGATGAATGCTGCACGGCAGGAGAAACAGAGCGCTGAGGCGAACCATCATGCTCAGAAGAGGCAGAGGCCGATCGACTATGAGATGAGGGAGGTGCTCTAGAAGGACGAACTCGCTCTGCGGCAGGAGAGCTCCTTGAAAATGTCTCACGTTCAGGTGAATTTCTCGTTTGTTTTTGATCGGTGGAAGGGCCTTCCTTCGCAGAGAGAGAAGGCGAGGTTTCCTTTGTACCTTCAACCGTTTCTTTAATGTCAGATGCTTTTGGATTGACAATTTCTTTTGAATCCGATTCTTTTTTCTCCTCAGATGGAGATGGAGAAGAAGCTACAGAGGACGCAGACGAAGCATCACGTGGATGGGAAGCAGAAGATGCCTTCGAAGAAGTCGCAGAAGAGTAGGGAGACGCAGAACGAGAAGAACGCGAGTCAGGCGAAGCTTTTCTATCACGAGGTAGCCTTTGTCTAGCAGGAGAAGCTCTTCGAGGAGACATCCGTCGTCGGGAGGGTTCATGCCTCCTCCTTTCCATATAGCGGTTCTCGCGGTCATAACGGGAAGGAGAGCCACTGTAGATATTGCGTCGCTCTGTACGGTAGCCTATATCAAAAAGAAAGAAAAAGTGGATTCAGAAGATGGATTCACAAAAAAGGAATAAGCATTGAAGTTATCCTTTTATGGAAAAAAGAATTATTCTTTTATTATTTTTATTTACTACTCATTTTGCCATCCTTTTATAGAAAATAAAAAATATTCTTTCATTTACTACTACGCGTTTTGTCATCCTTTTATAGAAAAAAAATTATTCTTTTTATTTACTCCTCCATGTTTTTGTCATACAAAAGAGTCCTCGTCATAAAATTGAAATTGCAGAAGTTTACCTATACATGTATGAAAACTATCAAATTCTACATACAGAGAGAACACCCGATTACCTCGAATCTCCACAACACATCTCCTTTATTCCTATACCGTTTTATTCAAACTCTATATTTTTAGTCCACATGTATGCAGTCTTACATCATTTTTCATGGAATAGTAGTTCCTCTTTCATCCATTTTATACCCTCCCTATTTCCCTGTTATCTCACCACGGGGATCCTCCCGAGAAGATCGCCACCAATCTGGCTGATAATAGCCGCTATGGGGTCTTCGTCTAAATCGAGGAGGAGAGGGATACCGTGAGGATCTCCATCGTCGATCAGCCAAGCTGCTACTTCGACTCCTCTCTCTCCTTCGATAGGCAATTGGTGAACGCCTCTCCCTGCGATATTTATCAACGCTACGACTGCGAGATCGCCTTCCCCGTGAGTGACTACGAGAACGAGGTGGCTGTGTTCTCCTACGAGGACGAGAAGAAACTGCAGAGGAACGCGAGGCAGTGCTGGAGGCACTGCCAGAATGGCTGCGTTCATGGCTTTTACCACCAGAGAAACTTCGAGAATGTGAGGAAGCATTCCGCGAATCCGCATCTAAAGGATAAGAAAAGTAAAGAAATAAAGTAGAGGAAAAGAGAAGATATATAAAAACAAAGGAAACAAGGCTTGAGAAAACGAACGGGATAATGAAGACATGAAAAAGGAAATAGATAACAGCAAAAGGTGGAGAAGGGAAAGGATTTAAGTAAAGCGCTATTCCCAGAAAATAATTCCATCCTAAGATCTCGTCAATTCTCAAGCAAGGAATCCTGGTATTACCATTTTCATGCTCTATATTTCGTGGAGAGGGGTGGATCATGTTTAAAGATAGAAATGCGTGTCATTCACTCTTTTCTTATTTTAAAAGAGCGAAATTAAATCAAAGAAATCACACGAAGAAAAATCGCATGGAAAAAAATTGGAGGAATCCGCTTTCTTGGGATATCTCCATTTAGCCAGATTCATTCTCACATATCAAAATATAACATCCTAGACATCCATTGCAAAGGCTCTAAGACCGCCAAAGTCGATATAAAGGAAATGATTCCAGAGGGAGCAACTATAAATGAAGCAAAATATGAAATTATGCGAGGAAAATCGTTTTCTTGATTTTTTATTGTTGAAATAAAATTTTTATGTTCAACGATGATAACCCTTTTCCAATCAGAAAAAGAGAGATCCTCAGACGTGATTCTTCCTCCGAAAATGGGCTTTCGCTCAGAAGAATCCCTTGAAATTTGAGATGAGGAAAAGTGCAGGAGGAAAACTGCATTACAAACTCTACGACTCAAACCGGTAGGAAGGAAATTACCCAGCTAACCACGGCCAATAAACATGTATAATCTTTACCTTTGCTTGTGACTTCAGCCTTGGTTGTCTTTTCGATGTCAGCTTTTACATCCGTTTCAGACGATTCTTTCTTTTCATCTAATGCGGAAGTCATTATTGAGCTGTCATTTTCTTTCTCTGCCACAGAATCAGGGATCAATGCATCTGAGAAATTACTACGACGAGTGCCGTCTGGGTTGCCATTATCTAGGCGATAAATTTCTTGGCGTTTCTCTATTTCTTCCTGCAATCGCCGTTGCTCCTCCTTCATCCGTTGCATTTCCTTCAAACAACACATTGCATGCACAGACGGTTATAACAACAAAGAGACTTTAGATTTTCATAAAATAATTCTTACTTGCAACACAGATAATGTCCACTTATGCCTCAGTATGTTTATAAAATAGAGCAACCTTTTTATTCTTTACTTTTAAAAAGAATACATAAAAAAGGAATGGACACGGATTTAACTACAAACACAATGAGTGCTGTGCGTATTAAGGATGTCATGAACGTAGTTCATTCTTACAACATAATGATTCAGTTTACCTCCTTCTTTTCGTCCAAAAACTGCTGAGGGATACCATTGGGATTTTCTTGCGCTGACAATAACAATTCCCACAATTCTTTTACAAATATACCCGTACTTTTTGCCATGAAACCAGTTAAATTAATTTGCAATCGTTTGGGACTAATTTCTTTGTCTCCACTTGTCAATTCTCCCATAGCAGATTCAGCAGGTCGAAGTTGCGACATGCAATAATCAATCACAATTTCGTCTTCCACACCTAGTAGTTGAGTTATTCGTTTACTAATCCAAGGTTTCATTACATCTAGAGACACTTTGGAAATGTCTACTTGCTTGGAGAAGCTTGAAGGCCATTTCTTCGATTCAATCATCTTTTTCTCTTTGTTAGCAAAAAAAGGGGTCTGATCGTGGGTAGTTCCACGATAAAAACCTGGACCACCCGACATGATGTACTGCAGCTATCAAAATTTTGAACGAGAATATTAGATACGAGCGTACCAGAGAAGCATACATGAAAAGGTATACAGGACGAAGTAGGTAACAAGGAAGAGGTTTTATACTTCCCCCCAAAGATAAACAAAGAAGAACAATTTAGTTTGAAAGCAGAAATCGACGTTCGATTAAGAAGAAGATAGGTTTAGCCGTTGAAAATTTAAGCGTTTACAAAAATCGAACCTTTAGAAAAAGGAGAAATATTTTGCAAAAGTGTCAGCATTTTCACCACCGCAAGTCGATGTTTTCTCTTACTTCATACACATTCTATCAAATCAATAAAATAAAAAACCTTGGTGATGCTGCTGAAAAATAAAAACTATTGTTTAAAAGAGGAATAAAGCTTGCAATTTAAAATGTATATATATACATATAACGATGAAGGGCAATAGAGCATCATCTCCTGATCGTACGCCATTTTACAAAGTTTATTGCATTGAGAAGTGAAGGGGGCAGCGCCACGCGATAACACGATGCGTTGAATTAAAAGTGGACGAAGCGCAAAATTGGCTATACGCATGTACTGCCGCTTTTTGTGAAATATACATAGTCGCTGAAAGCGGTCCGTAAAGAGTTACGTATTCATGCTTTTTTACAAGAATGCTATCTCTCAAAGATACTCGTTAATTGATATTTTCTGTCGCATACTATCAACGTAAGTAAGTACGACAGGATTTATGAAAGATAACGCAGGAAGTTTTGTGTAATTTCAGAAAGTTAGCTGCTGCTTAGCGCTTAACTGGTTATATGATGATGCATCTTTAGCAATATGCAAATGAAATAAAATTAGACTTATAGATTTCTTTTGCTTTGCTTGCATTGAGAAAGGCTGCAATTGCACGGCAAAGGTTTTCTGTATGCAGTTGTGGTATAGAAGGTGACAAATGATTTTTGGGGCATTTTCGTTGATCCACTAATTTCATTTCTGCGATTATTCTGGAGTAGGTGCTGTCGAACGCAGTTTTGAAAAACTGGACTATCAAAACGAAATATGTAAAATAATACGCGCATGGCATAGCACTTCCAGGTTTTTAAGTAGCGGCAGCAATTTACCAACTCATTCAAATGTATTCTGAAAGTGTGAGTTTTTTCACTTGAATGTGACAGTTTTATCAATTACTACAGAAACAGACGCAAGAAGTTTAATAGTTTTCATGGTAAGATATTTTGTATAAATATACTAATTGTGCTAAATGTTTGACACTTTGAATCATGCAACTCCAATAGTCTAATCCTTCTACGATGTTACAGTAGAATTTACTTACACAACTACTATTTCATAATATCATTTAGACTCTGTAAACGAACATCCCCGTACAGTCAATCAAATCCGTTCTCGATCTAAAATAGTGTGGTAATGTAGCGTGAGGCCTCTGAAACGTGGGAAAGAGTAGAATCCATAGTTTGCGAATGCACTACGAAAAATTAATGGACAATGCTTTTTTAAGAATGGAAATGCCACGAAGGCCTAAAAGTAAGCAAGCTAACATTATCTTTAAAAAAAAGAATTTTTAAAAAATTATTGAACTTTAAAATCAAAATAATTCCCAACTTGTTCTTACCTCTCCTAACGTACCCGGTTATCCATTGACTTTTCTCCTCACTCGTATTCGAGTCTTATCCTACTCCTAAACAATTTTTCATAAAGCCTAGGGAAAGTAATTGACGAGCATTGAATGTAGATTATATCTGCATGCATTCAGATACAAATAAGCTGAATTATTGCTCCATACATATTTATAAAGCAAAGGTGTTATTAGATGGAATCATAGGATTAATTCATTTTTGTGTAAATAAGATTGTTAACCCACTTGCTGTGAATGTAATACTAGTACAACTTGAATTGCTTCAACAAAGAAAAAGGAATACCGTGGGAGTAATTTCCATTATTTCAAACTTTTGCACTGTAATCTTTTACTCGGAAGAAAAGTGGGTATGGAAATAAGTGAATCTCTTTCATTTGTTGCTTTCTGTTGAAGTGTTTCTATTCACTGTTCTCCGCTGATTATGAAATTCTTAAATTAATAGAGGAAATTAACAAAATAGATGAAAGGCTTTTGAAAATAACACGCTATCAAAAAGTTTGGTGTACAAACGATTTCTGTCAATTGTTTCAGATTATAGCATGAAGCAAAGCAAATCAAATTTTATCAAAGTATATGTCATACTGCCATACTCCACAACAAGTTGTTACAATTTTATTCCTTTTACTTTTTATTAGTATTAATTTCCTTAACCTCTGTGACTAAAGAAAAATGAAGGAAAATATCTTGTTGAAAAATTATTTTACTTCCATCAATTTTCCCTCCCTGAAAAAGATTTTTAAGTTAATATTGCTTTGCTTGCTACTTCAATCTTTTTCATGCCGTCCATCGAGAAGCATACTATCACAAAATTCTTGCTTTTACTGCAATGGAATGACCGTGTAACTTTAATTGAAATCATGATTACAGGCATAAAAACCGACACATGCCTTACCTAACTTCTGTAGTGGCAACAACTATTTTAAGCCACCTATATTTCAATATACTTGCAGTTTGAAGCACGCTGCAGAAACTTGTCCTTCAAGTTTAGCAGACAATTCCATGGTTCATTGCAATCTGGTTATGCAGTTGGGAAAAGTGAAGCTCAAAATATATCACTTTGCAATGCTTATGTGCGTGCATTCATATATTGTATCAGATCAAGAGTATTTTATCCAAAGCAAGACACAGGAATATGCTCAAGTTTTAAATCTTTTTCATGTAGATTATATCACATATATTTTTTCAATTATGTACTCATGCTACGTAACTACAAATTGCTTGTGAAAAATGAAAAGCTAATCCAATGTAATTAGATGCAATAATGTTTTAAACTGATAAAGCAATACATATATTGTATAGAAATTCATCCATTTTCATCAAGCTAATTTTAATCAATATAGCTTTACTAGGAAATTGAAAATATTTATTGCAATAGAAAAGATTTACAGCTACAGACATTATATATTTTATGTGATGCAATATCACATAAATCGCGAATGCCATTAACTATTGAGTAATGTCTATCGGACATTCTGATAGCGCAATAGAAAGTAGCTAAATTTTTGCATGACAGTAAACCAAAATTGTATGTACAATTATGATACGTTAGCTTAATTTTAGCAATGGTGACATCTAGAGTAGCTCATATGATACCTGATATTTGCTTACACATTTCTATTTTTTCTAGTTCACTTGTAGTAAATGTTGAATCTATAACATAAAACACTTCAAATTGGCACTCTTTCCAAACTATTTTTTTCGATGCTGGCTGGTTTAGTAAGTCAATTCGCATCTGAGAAAAGAATGTACTAGTTTTCCAATCGTGCTTAGTAAGAAACTTACTCTACTTTCCTTACTTGAAAACCAAAGAATCTACGTTTTGGAACTGTGAAATAAAAAAAAAACTTGCTTCGTAGTCCTGTCGCTCATCTACACAATATGGAAATATTCCCAAATATGACGTGAAAACTATCCTTAATGTCTTTATCAAACTTACGTAGTTGGGTGTGCTGCTGAAGTAAAATGTTGGTGTCTAGATGTAAAAACAATTACATGCTAATTCAGCGGGTAATGTTACATTGCCACAGGAGCTAAAACTCATGCTACGATGAATTGTGTTAATTATGAAGTTAACCTGTAACGTAACACAATTAGCCGTTACAACAAAAAATGCTACGAACTAAATAAGAAACCATACTATTAACTATTATTACATTTTATCAATAATCCTCTAAAAATTTTCTTTATGTTTGAGTGGAAAGCTTTTGGCGTGACGTAACTGCAATATTTTCTCTTAAAAATTATATAGCCAGTAAGCAAGTGTTGAAATTGTATATACGACTCAATCGCAAATTCAATTTCTGACGCTGCATTTTAAATTTACTCGTTACACATTCTTTTGAAGTCATACAAATTCCACATGTGCTAGCTAAACAAAAAGCATCTTATTCAGCTTAGTAAATAAATTGAAAAAAATGTAACTAGCGACATAATTTTGTTGTAGTAGAGGTTTAGATACTGTTGTAATGCTATATTTTACTTTGTAGGCATTTTCTTAAAAGTAGATTGAAGATATCATTACCTGATTCAACGAAATATGACTGATGCCTAGCTTGATGTGAGGAATAAGCGGTATATGAAATTTATCTAAATTCATTTGCTCGGATGAAGATTAATCCGTACACTTCAATGACTTTAAAGGATGATCTAAGAAGAAGGATAATTTTTATCGCTTTATGCAAGCTTATGCAGCCTCTCCAAAAGTGCTTTAAAGGGTAAGAAACGTATATTTATGTGCATTCAAGTGACTCTTTAGAATGTTTGGGATGTCCTTGCTTTTTTTTAAATCATTATAGTGAGCATAGTGACATGTTACTTTAGAAATAAAAGAATTAACTCAGAATTTGATTTTTGAATTCAAGAGTTATTCATACCGCTGTTTCAAATTCTGGAAAATTTCATCAGTAAGTGCTGAATGTTAAAACTACTACTATCTAGCAAATTCAATGCTTTTTTCTTCTACTGTAGCGCTGTGAAAAAGCATAAACCCGAGACACTTTGATATTATTTATCATTTTTAAACTCGAAACAAAGGAAATTCTACTGATACCATTTTGCTCTGACATTATTGAGCCGAAAACCTTTTTTGGTTCATCTAGTTGTGTTCACATGTCGTTGCATACCAGAGGAAAATTAAACATTCGTTTACGGCAAAACACGAAAGGGTCACTTCATAATCCCAAAAATTTTCTTTGAAGTGCTACTTGCTTGGATAGTGTTCGTAGCTTGTTTTGGTAGCATCCACAGAATTGTCAAAGCAATAAAGTAGTGGCTAAATCAACCGTTTTCAAGACATAAATTAATTAAGCACAGTGATGATCAGGTTAAAAGGAAGGTGGATGATTGTGCAAGCCTTAAGATTGAGGTTTATATAATACCAAGTTTTCTAACTTAATTTCAACCATATTCCACTGTTTTCTGGATATGTATCTACTGTTGAATTGAGGGCTTAAAAATCTAGCTTATAATTTAAACGCATTGTCGATCAAAAGTTGATGGTAAAAGTACTTTGACCAGATCATATTTTCTGTCTATTGTACGATGTTTTGAGTAATCATCCAGTGTCAATCTAAGGACCAACTCTATAAAAAAAGAAAGCCATACGCCGGCGCCTTACCGCAAGTCGATGGTCGTTGGTAAAAGAAAGAATGCTGTGGCTGTAAAATACGATGTACGAAATAAATGTATACCCTCGCGAACGAGCGCACACCCATTGTAGTAGCGGTCACTCTTCTTTAATGTCACGTTTTGGCATACAAATCTTCTTCTCCCCTATTATGCCGTGCCCGTTGCTCAGAAAGAAACTGCCTTTTTTCCTTGGCATTGAACGCTGGTTTGCAACGCATTGAATGAGGTGATATAAAGAGAAATTGTATTACCAATTAGAAAGGCAGATGATATTACTTGTTGCTACTCTTCCCATTTCTTTGATAGAAAAACTTTCGTTCTAGTTTTTTCCTTTTCTCTGCCAGATTTGCTCCAGTACGTATTCCATTCCTCCGAATATACTCCAAATTGTACATATACGCTAACTCGATTCTATTGATCCGCCTCCTTTCCAAAACCCAGTCAGTTTTTTGCAGCGGACAACCCGTATGCTCTCTGTAGTACTGTTAAATTCCATGACTTCCTTGCGGGAGGGTTTTTCCTGCTTTCAAAAACATCTCACAACTTCATCAGAAATGAATATTTTTTTCCACATTTTGACTTTTCCCAGAGGGAGTTAGCACTTGTTTGTTTCATCTTTGTTTCAATAGCTGATTGTGCCTTTTAAATTGTTGAGGCTGGCTCTGTAGCAACATTCGCTGAGAAAATAGTGTTGTGAATGCATGGATGGATATTCTCATTATTACCCGAACATATTTATTTGTTGTGTTGTGAAATTAGTAAATTTTTCTTTTTTTTGCTTGATCTCTCGATCTGACTAGACATTGAAAAAAGAATCGAGGGATATAATTGTATCTATTCCATTGTTGCTCTGTTTGTCAAAAGTCAACTGTCTTTACCACCTATATTATTACCCCGCCATAGCAATAAATCGCAATGCATTTTCCTGGATTGGTAGGGGCACTGCGCTGCTATTTCCGAGACTATGAAACTCTATTGATCGCGTTGCCTCTTTTCCTATGTTCGCTTGCTTTCTTATCAAAATGATTTGCTAAGATGAAGGTATGCTCTTGTAGACTGTATCTTCTTACATTTTTGTTAGTGGAATCTTGTTATGTTTTTCGATTAAGGTAATGTGTATAGCCGATCTCAGTCTGCCTTGAGCTAAAATAACCATTTGAGTATTGCTATGTATGTAACTGCATTTACAAATAATTTTCAAATTTTTGGAATTCCTCGTGATGGTATTTTGGCCTTTGAGTCTCTTATGCTATCAATGCGTTAATTCTCCATGTGGATACTTATGCTGCATTTTTTTTGTTCTATATCTAATGTTTTGGCTTAATTTTTGTGATACTGAATTCTTCTCTTTCTTGTGACGAATGGAGAGATTCTGTTGGTACAGAATCCTAAAGAAAGTGATTTCTTTTGGTTTTTCTCTTGTTTCTTTTTTGGAGGAAGAATCCTGAAAGGCATTATTCTCTATTGTGTTAAGAAATTGTTAGGACTTGCTTCTTCTCTTTTCAAGAATTTTCTCAAATTCTCTGCTTTTTTGGTCTGCTTGCTTGCTTATTTCTATTATTTTGAACATGAAAGGTTTATTCTTATAAATCAGGCATTATTTTGCCACCTTTTATTTTTATGATTTCTCAAACATGCCATTCTCATTTTCTTTCTTTGTACTCATGTTTTTCTCATATCTTCCTTTCATTGAAACTGAAAAATAAAGGAAGTGGAGAGGGGCAGGTTATTTCTTTCCATAGCAAAGTGTAATAAGTGATGAAAATTTGAATACATAAGTGAGGAGAGTGTGCAAATTTTTTGCTTACTCTGAAGAGAGCAATTTAGGATGAAATTGTGTTTAAAAACTTAGAGAAATTTCTAATGGTATAATTTTGTGTTCTCCATTGTTTTTCTGTTATATTTCGATGTATGTGTTTTAGAGTGTACTACTTCTTAGTTTTTAAGTTGTGACTTCTTAATATTTTTTAACGTGTTTAGCTTGTCGTACTCATCTCGTTTTTTCTCTATTCTCTTCTCTATCTAATTCTCTCACATGCTTCTTAATTTGTCTTTGTTTTCTTTACCTATTTTCTCTTTTTTTACCTATTCTTTTACCTTTCAGTAACTCATCCCTCTCTCCCTTTTTCTCTTCACCTTCTTCTCTCTCTCCCTTCCCCTTCCTCTCTCGTTTTCCCTTCCCCTCTCCCTCCCTCCCTCTCTCCCTTCCTCTTTCTCTCTCCCTCCCTCTCTTCCTTCCTCTTTCTCTCTCCCTCCCTCTCTTTCTCTCTCTTCCTCCCTCTTCCTTCCTCTTTCTCTCTCCCTCCCTCTCTTTCTCTCTCTCCCTCCCTCTCTTTCTCTCTCTTCCTCCCTCTTCCTCTCTCTCCCTCTCTCTCTCCCCCCTTCCCCCCACCCATGTTATAGCATTGTATAGCATTTTACAAAGCTTCCTCCTTTTTTTTCATAGGTGGAATCTCCTTCAATCTGATAGCATCACGCAGCTTCCATTGGATAACATTTCATTGGTTCTGTTTACGCATGCATTTTACTTGTATAGATTGCCTCTATAGTAGTTTAGAGTGTGTATCATTGATGACTTTCAAAATTTTATCATCCATTAATTCTAATGGCAGAAACCACAGTGGTAAGATTATCTATCACTCGTTATTTATATTTTTGTATACAGAGTAAGCCACCACACAGGTTGAAAGAGGAGAGACAGTATTTTTTCTTTTAGGGTTACACTTGTAGAGAGTATTATCCTTCTAAAGTATATCTTTTTATTGGATATTTTTTTTAATAGAAAAATAGCCTTGACTCTTTTTGTATTTCTTTTTTTGAGGATACTTTTAACTGTGATACTATTATTTTTTTCTACCCTTCCTCTTCTTATTGAGAAGATGGAGATTTCTTGCTGTACATTGGAGATTTCTTGCTGTACATCCCTATGAGGGGGGTATTTCTAAAAATGTTTAAAAAAAAGATAATTTAAAAGAGATTCAAACATTTTTTTTGAGGAGAAAGAAACACTCTTACGTTGTTTATCTATTCATGATTTTGATTGTGGATTTTGAAAGAGAGAGGCAGCACTCACAGAATTCAATATTTTTTTGAAAGGATGGATATTTTGTGTTGTATTTTTTTTTTTTTTTTTAGAATGTATCCGTTATGGAAGACAGTCATCGTAGCGAAGACTTTCCTTCAATGAAGGATAAATGTTCACTGGCTAAGAAGAGTCTCACTGCTCATTTTGATGGATTAAATGATGATGTTTCTTTGGTAAGCGGAATTACTCTTTTGCATGGGTGTCATAAAGGTGGGGGGAGAGAAATGGAGGGGATGAGGAGGGAGAGAGAAAGAAATGGAGGGGGAGGAGAAATGAGAGAGAGAAAGAAATGGAGGGGGTGAGGAGGGAGAGAGAAAGAAATGGAGGGGGTGAGGAGGGAGAGAAAAGAAAGAAATGAGAGAGAAACATGAAAAGAGAATGAAAAACGAGAAAGAATTTAGACCAAACTATTAAATACAAAGAGGCTGGCGTTACATCAAAACAAGTGAAACTCTTCTTTATAATTGCATTTTTAATATATTTTCAGGAAGAATTGAATACACATTATTCTGTTTTATTGGAGCATCTGAGAACAGAAGAAGGTTCTGCAATTTTAATGCAAACCATTGAATCTATTTGCATGTATATTCATCATTTTGAAGTATCGCTTCAACTGAAGGCTGTGGACGTTTTACTTCAAACATTTTTGTCTGCTACGACTGAGGTAAGTATGCGTGTGTGATGGAAAGGAGAAGAAGAAATTTGTGGAGATTTTATAAAATTGATATTCCAATTTGTTTACTCTTTTAGAGGCATGTAAAAGTAAGAGGCCTGTGATGCATTTTGAGAGAGCCAAATTTGAAATTAAAAATAAAATAAAAATAACTCTAAAGTGGAAAATAGAAATTCTACATGTTTCTAGGATACAAGGTGTATAAAGGAATAGATTAAAGCTATACTCTTTGAACTTATAGAAAAATGAGAGAATTTGGTGATTTTTTTTTGAATTTAAAGGGCTTATGAAAAAAGAAAAATTTTCAGACAGGTGTGCACTCTTTTGTTCTTTGTATAGATTAAGCTTCAAATTTTGACTTTATTTATTGATCTCTGTGAAAAAGTTTCACAGAGTGAATGCTATACCAAAGTTTTCTCTTCTCTTCTACAAATTTTTTCTTTGGAAGAAATTTGTGAAGAGTTACGAGATGCTTTGACCTCCACCTTTTCTTCTTTGGCCATTTCTTATCCCATTGGTACGTATTTGAAGAGAGAGAGTGAAATAAATTTGTGTGTGTTTGAAAGTTTCCATAGTTAGGTTTATGGATGAAAGAGAAGGAAACTACACACCTTGTATATACATTACCCCTTTTTTATGTGTTTATTTCTTCTTTTTTTTTTAGAGGCTATACAGCAAGTTGTCTCTTTTCTTTCTCAAAATGCATCGAATTCCTTGGCAGGTCTTCTTCTTCCTGTAAGTTTTTTTTAGTTTTTAAAAAATAAAATTTTAAGACGATGAAGATATAATAAAAATCTGTGTGTGTGGATGTTTTTCTTTTTTTTTATTGAAAAAATACACACACACTAGAACCTCTCTTCTTTTCTTATATTTCCTAGACATTTGTTGATTTTATGGTTTATAAACGTTTTTCTTTATTAAAGTTGATTTTTTTCGCTTCTTCTTTAAAAAAATTTCTTCATTTTAGTGGATCACTCTCGAGAAAGGCTTGAAACGTACAGCTAGTGAAGCGTTGGAATTATATAAAATTGTTTATCTCTTTTTGAAAGAGAAAAAATTGGTACGATGAACTCAAAACTGTTTAAAATGTTTTTTGGATTGACTCTATTTTTAAATATTTTATTTTTATTTTTTTGCTAAAGTTTTTGTTTTATTTTGTTTTCTCTCTTTCGATACAACTCCAACCCTCTTTTTTTATTTTCTTTATCTCCTTTCTTCTTCTTTTTCTCTCTCTTTATTTCCCTTCTTCTGCTTTTTCTTTCTCTTTATCTCCTTTCTTCTTCTTTTTCTCTCTCTTTATTTCCCTTCTTCTTCTTTCTCTCGCTCTCACTCACTTTCCCTTCCTTCTTCTTCTTCTTATCTCGATTTTCTCTGCATTTTTTCTTTTGTGTATAAAAGGATCCTTCCTTATCGGAGACGACAGAGTGTCTAAATGGTGATATTGAAGAGAAGGAGGAGAGCCATGATGTATTCTCTTCTATGAAATCTTTGATGAAATTATGGACGTCTTTAGCAGATTCTTTGGTTGATGCTTGGCTGGAGGCTTCTTCTACATCAAAAGACTCAGAAAATATAGCAGGAGAACAAATATTTTTAGATTCTCTTGTGATGGAAGATGAATCGGATGAAGAAGG
>JADAQX010000521.1:0-36554 GCA_015476325.1 Cardiosporidium cionae
CTCTCCTCCCCCTAACTCTCCTCCCCCTCCCCCCCTCTTCTCTCTTTTTCTTTTTTCTACAGCGTGATGAGACTTGGATAGAAATCTCAAGTAGTGAGGTGGTGCCAGGTGATGTCTTACAATTACATTCTGGTGATGATGTCCCTTGTGACTGTGTACTTACACAAGGACGATGTGTGATGAATGAAAGTGCCCTCACAGGTGAGCCAACACCCGTTCCTAAAGTGCCATTACATCGTTCTACTGTAGAATATGGCCACAGCAGTGAAGATATGAAATTCACCCTCCTCAGTGGAACACATATAGAATCTGTATCTCCTGGTGAATTGGGAGATACTCGATCAGTCGTTATTGCCACCGGAGCTCAGACAAAGCAAGGCGAACTCGTTCGTTCGATGTTGTATCCTCCAAAACTTCGATTCAAATTTGATGATCATTTTCGTGTTGTCTTTATTGTGATGGCTTTTGTGGGTCTTGCAGCCTTTGGAATGATTTTATTTTTCCAATATTTTAAGATTATTTCAATTTATTATGGATTATTTACGGTTTCTCAAATGTTTTCTCCATTGATTCCTGCCGTCTTTTCGGCAGGGCAAGCTCGGTGTAGTAGTACATTGAAGAAGAAGAATATCTATTGTGTGGAATTGCCGAGGTAGGAGGGAGTAGGGGGGGGGGAAGGGAGTGATGGGGAGAGGGGGAAGGGAGTGATGGGGAGAGAGAGAGATATTTTTGAAGAAGAGGAAGGAGTGAGGGGAGAGATTGGATAGAGAGAGAGAGATTGGATAGAGAGAGATTTTTGAAGAAGAGGAGGGAATGGAGAGAGAGATATTTTAGAGATTGGATTTGATAAGAGATTTTTGATTTTTTTTGCTTTTCAGAACGTACGTCTCTGCCAAGGTGAAAACATTTTGTTTTGATAAAACAGGAACGTTGACAAAACAAGGAATGGAATATTTTGGTTTCTGTGCAGTAAATGGAATGAATAAATTTGATGCCATCACCACACAATCTCCCAATGCAGAAATGAAAAAATATTTGGGATGTTGTCATGAAATTGAATTTGTAAAACGAAATGATGAAATTTCTTATGCTGGGAATGAAATTGATGTGGCGATGTTCCTCTCTTCTGGTTATACATACGAAACTACTAAAAAAAATGGCATTCCCTGCATTTTGAATCCTGAGAAGGAAGATATTCGTCTTGTTAAGAGGTTTGAGGCTGCATGTGTGTATTCATTCTTTTTATGGGGATATATTTATATTTATTTTTTTGTGTATATGAATTTATATATTCGTTCTCTCTATCCATTCCCTCTCTATCCATTCTCTCTCTATCCATTCTCTCTCTATCCATTCTCTCTCTATCCATTCTCTCTCTATCCATTCCCTCTCTATCCATTCTCTCTCTATCCATTCTCTCTCTATCCATTCTCTCTCTATCCATTCTCTCTCTATCCATTCTCTCTCTATCCATTCTCTCTCTATCCATTCTCTCTATCATTCTCTCTCTCTCTCTCTATCCATTCTCTCTCTATCCATTCTCTCTCTATCCATTCTCTCTCTATCCATTCTCTCTCTATCCATTCTCTCTATCATTCTCTCTCTATCCATTCTCTCTCTATCCATTCTCTCTCTCTATCCATTCTCTCTCTCTATCCATTCTCTCTCTCTATCCGTTCTCTCTCTCTCTCTCTATCCGTTCTCTCTCTCTCTCTCTATCCATTCTCTCTCTTTATAAAATCTCCCTCTCCCCCCCTTCTCTCTCTCTCCCCATAAAACTCTCTCTCTCTCTCTCCCCCCCCCCTCATTCTCACTCTGTCTCTAAAATTTTTTCTTAGATTTGAATTCAATCGGGATATGATGATGATGACGGTCATTGTTGAAGAGTGTGCCTCTAATGAATTTACTGCCATTTGTAAGGGAAGCTACGAAAAAGTAGCTGAAAAATGCAAACCTGAGAGTATTCCTACCGATTTTGAACAAAGAACGAGTGAACTGGCTATGCAAGGCTATTATGTTTTAGGAGTGGCAAAGAAATGTTTTGATGGATCAGACGTTGTATCTACATTGCAGCGTTCTTCTGTGGAGAAAGATTTTACTTTTGGTGGATTACTTCTCTTCAAAAATGATTTAAAAGCAGATACTGCACATGTATTGGAAGAAATGAAGGAAGGAAATATTCGTAATGTTATGATCACCGGTGATAATATATATACAGCTTGTTCCATCTCCAAAGAAAGTCGTTTATCCTTTGCAAAACAAATTATTTATGGTGATATAGAAATCCCCTTTGGATCGGTTATTTGGAGATCCTTCCCAAATAAGGAGATTGTTTCACCTATTAGTCTTCTCCAGAGAGTTTCGGTTCGTTGAGAGATTATGTGGGTGGGGGATGGGAGTGGATGGATAGTTTTGTTGGAGAGGAAGAAATTATCGAGAGAGAGGGAGGGAGGAGGGTATATATATATATTTGGAGAGGAAGAAAGGTTTGCAAAAAAAAAATATATTTTGAACACAATGCATGCAGATCCAAAACACTCCCACATCTCTCTCTCTCTCTTAAATCCTCTCCTTCCCTCACTCTCCTTCCCTCACTCTCCTTCCCTTCCTCTCCCTTTCTCACTCTCTCTCTCAATTTTTTCTGCAGGATGTTCATGAGATAGATCTTGCCATAACGGGTGCTGCCTTGAATAGTTTGTTGCGCACACCTTACGAAAATTTGGCAAGAAAAGATGAATTGTTGGGAAACTTCGTAGGCGTGAATGGAAAAGCAGATGCCATGCGATTTTTACTCCCCTATACACGTATATTTGCTCGTATGAAACCTGCTCAAAAAGTGGAAGTTGTCAAATTACACATGGAACGTTCGATTACAGGAATGTGTGGAGATGGAGCCAATGATGCCGCTGCTCTACGTGTGGCTCATTGTGGTGTGGCTGTTGCTACAGGCAGCAGCAGTGCCACTATTGTGGCTCCCTTCAGTTCTTCGGATGCTTCTATTAATGTGGCTGCTGAAGTTATTCGGCAAGGGCGGGGAGCGCTCGCTTCTGCCTTTGCTGGATATAAACGTTTGATTATGTATGGCCAAATGCTTCTGGCTATACGAATTTTTCTTTATCATAGCTCTCTTCAGATATCTGAAATTGCTTGGATTTTTATTGATAGGTAGGATGGGATTTTTGTTTGTTTTGTGAGGAGGGGGGGGGTTTGGTTAGAGATATTTTATTCAGTGTCTGTTGAGATATTTTTTACTCATCCATTTCTTTTGTGTGGAAACTATATTTTGAGATATATTTTATTCATCCATTTCTTTTGTGTGTATACGTCTTATGTTGTTGCAGTTTTATTAATGTGGGTTTCTCTTTAACTATTCTTCTGAGTAAATCGTCCTCGAAGCTGACTCCTACTCGTCCTACTTCGAAGCTTCTTGGACTTGAAATATTTTGTTCTCTTGGCTTACAAATATTGGTACTCCTGGGTATGATTTTTGGCTCGATGGGTCTTCTTGGTCGAGAGAATTGGTTTGCCTGCAAGAATTTTGATGTTTCTCAAGCCAATCTTGGTGGGTATTCGTTATAGATGTATAGGCTGCTGCGTGTGGTCTATTTATAGGATTTTTTTTTTTTTGCAGGAGAATGGTGGACTATGGGTGATAATTTTGAGGGTGCTGTACTCGCTACCATTGGGACCTTCCAAATGATCAATATGGGCTTTGTTTTCAATTATGGGTGCGTTTTTCTGCTGTAGCAGAATGGGTGAATTCTGCTGTGTAGAGTGTGATGGATGTTTTTCTGCTGTGTAGAGTGTGATGGATGTTTTTCTCCTCCTCTCTCTCTCTTTTTCTTTTTAGGTTTGAATATCGCAAATGGTGGTTCAAGAATTATGGATTACTCGCTCTCTGGGCCATTTTCTTTGCTATAATGTGTGCCGTGTTATTTTCTCCTCCAAACTACTTGTCGTGCTTATTCCGTATCAACTGTGGGGATGCATCTCTTCTAACGCGATGGGATGCGTTGAAAGATATTGGTTTTACGAACTCTCTTTTCACGCCATTTTCTGATTTCTTTCCTAACCCCTTTGCTCCCCCTGGATGCCCATGCAAGGATACCATTGCCTACTCTGGATATCTCGATACGTGTGAACAGGAATATGTTTCCTGTAGAGCTCCGCACTACAATCAAGTAAAGTGATGTGCTGCAAAAAAACTGTGAAAAAAATGATTTTGGGTTAGTTTCTATGTTTTTATTGTTCTATTGTGCTGTCTTCAGACATTCCATCACAATTATATTCCCTATCGATTCCGTTGGATACTCTTTGGCGTTGTGATGGTAGGATTTGCTGTAGCCATCCTTGCAGAATGGGCTGTTGTTTATGGGCCCATTCGTCGGCTTTTACGCAAGAGAAAGCAAAGAAAACGACAAGCACTCGAAAAAGATGTCTTGACTCGATTACATGCATCAGTTCAATAAATATTAAGTTTAAATATTACTATTTTTCCCCAGACACATTCTCTTAATTCCTATTTTTTTTTTCCGATTTTTTGTTGTTCAATGCTCACGTATCGCCGTGTTTCCGTAGTTAACAATCTACCTTTCAATGGGTGTATAATCACATTTTTAGATAAATTTTTGTGTTTAAGCAATGTTAATTCAATGAAGCATGAATCAAGCATTTTTCAGTTGTTGACGTTGCTACGGAGTCGTAGGGTATAGATTATATTGAGTTATTCTCGGTCGAATCCTTTTCAAGATTCTGGCCTATGAATCTAGAATCATTAAGTTTTTCAAATCAATTTTATTTTTCTATAGAAACAGTTTGGTGTATGTAAACGGTGTATTTTTCGCCTGGTTTGATAATGCATGTTTTTCTCGACATGTGGGATGCAGTTTACTTGCGATTCTATTAAATTTGGCAATTTCTAATACTAGAGTCTCTTGAGTTTACTTTTTGTATGCACATTTTGTAGAAATGCATGTAGTTTAGAATTGAAATAAAAACTGGAATGACGAGTGTCATAATTTAATTTGGGAAGTTTCTACTCACTGGGGCCCTTAAGCGAGGCGGTGGTTATTGCTGTCTGCAATATGCCTCTGCTTAAGCACCGTCGTTGTGAGCAATGCGAGCAGAGAGGTCTTTTTCTTTTTAGTAGCAATGTATCTTCCCTTGCGTAAGACCATAACCTCAAAAGTTTATAGAGGAACACATCTTGTTGATTAGCTTTACAAGGAAATTCACGAGACAAGAGTAAAATGCAACACGTGAAGTATAAGAAAGTGGTCTGAAACAAAGAAAGACATTTCTAAAAGTAATTTCAGAAAAATAACATTTCGGCATAAATGCACCGTGAGAAATCCAAAGTGAACGAAAGCGTTCTTAATGATTGGTAATCAAGTGATGAACGCAAGGCAATGGAATCGGAAAAGCATACAGTAGTTAACCTATTTCCAAGAGAATCATCAGCGGAAAGCTTCAGTATGCAAATGTTGAAAGCGGTTTCATGATTTGGTGATAAACCCTAGCTAGGGCATTAACGTTATTTTATCCCAACATAGCTTCCACTCCATCTGGCTTGCAATTTCCTTGAGGCACATTTTTCTATATCCACGTTGCAAAAAAAGGTATCACACTGTTGAAGAAAGTGTAGAATTCGAACAGTGTCTAAGTATCAGTTAAGTACGATAACTTGTTCGCAGATAAAATATGTATTTAACATGGAATTGTATAAAATATGTCTTTGCTAATACGATTCATTAAATTGGGAGAGTTTTCAACATCAAAAGTATGCAGCCATTATTCGAGAGGACTCATGCAATAAAGATCGAAGCTGTACATATATCAACAAAGTTACCTAAATGAGTAATTCATTTTTCTGTTTTCACTATAGAGAAACTACCGAATTGACTTGCAAGAAAATACGAAACTAGTTGGAAGAAATAAAACGTCAGAGGAAAATGTTTCTGCACGCCGTAACAGTGACTTTTTTCTCAATCAGCAAATGATAAATAACAAATAAGGTTACAGTGTTTTTCCAAAATGGCATCTTGCACGGTTTCAAGTATCTACGTTGTTGAATTAAAAAAATGAACAAAAAATCGCAATGCGCAAGTCTATTTTAAAAAGCATTTGATATTTTCAATATCAGATTTCTTTGTGAAACCAGCGTATTACAGTCCCTCACTGCTTACTGCACTGTTACTTCTGACAGGGCATTGTCTACAAAAACAAAATAAAGTGAGCACCAGGGCAGAAATGCTCTACATCAAAATATTCCTGCAGCAATGCAGTTCAAGCAATGTTATAAAACGAGAAGCCACTGAGCTGAAAACGCAAAAATTACTTCATTGAAAGCAAAATCTCCACTGAATGAATGTCTTTACATGCCAAACAAATTCTCAATGCCCAAATATAATAGAGGCAAGGCTTCAAATATTGACTTTCTTTGGCTCATTAATAAATAAAAACAATTGGAAATAAAACATAGTACAAATAAGCATATGAATTATTTTATATCCTCAACATTTTGGGAATTGACCTTGACTTTACATTGATTAAGGATACTTGCAATTAAAAACACGGCTATAAAAAGTTTTCATTGTCTCAGCTTCGGCAATGCTGCCTCAGGTACATAAATATACTTTGCATATAATACATGATGATAATACGTATATACCCTAGAATGAAAGATAACGGCAAAAAATGAAAGATAGGCACATAGAAAAATGTATGATGAATAATTTTTTATGTAGTTCTACAACCAGTAACATGAAATGCCAGCTTGTGCACCATACTTACTAGCATGAAGTTGAAGATGAAAGAATGAAATGGCAAGAGCTCTATTTCACAAAATATTGAAAGCCACTAAAAATGTCCATGAAGCAAAAATAAAAATCAGAACCGTAAACAGTAGAGTCTTGAGAAGGATAGTTAATTAGATGAAGCAATAATATATGCGTTTCATGCGATATTACTGCAAAATATTTCAATCCTCCTAACTTCCACGAGTTCGTGTTAACGATATCCATATTCAAAAAAAGATTAAGAAAAGTTAAGTCATACTTGAAAAGTTTGCATTCTATTTTACGATATCACTGCATTGGTTAAAGTGCCTGCATAGATGCAACAAAGGGATCCATTTTGATCCCCTAGCTGACGGTAGGCGGATGAACATGTTCTTCCCTTAAAATTCCTTTGAAAGTGTTTTCTTCCTTGTTCACATTTATCGCTGCGTCAAAAAGGAGTAGGGATGAAAGTTTGAATCCACTATCCACGTTGTTCTTGAATTACGCTTTTTTCCTTCTATATATACGTAACGTAGGCTTGTTTTTACCGCTTATTGTAATGTGAATGCTGTAACATGCGCCTTCTGCCTAGTTCTGTCAGACTAGCGGAACAGTGTGCTTGGAAAGAATTTTTTATTTTCCAAAGCAAAACTATTCGTCCTCAAAATATAGTGGACGATGGCTACCTTCTACCTGCTCGTGATATTCTTATTCCTTCTACCCATGGTGTTTATTATTCCAATACTTTACAATTGGTTCACTCTGCCTTATTTCGAATGGAAATATGGTGGCAAACTAAAGTTAAGGTTGGTAAAAAACAATATCACACTTTCCTCCGTTTTGGAAAAGTGGTTTTATGAGGGTGCCTTGCCACATACTCGACCTGAGACGTCATTTTTTTCGTTGTGCAACCTAATTCTATTTATTCCTATCAAGTATGCATTTACGCAAAGTATACGTCTGCTTACAGTGAATATATGCAGTGGAACTCCGATGGGTTGGACAAGGAGGAAATAACGTCGGAATTATTCAAACCTGCCTCTTGCTACTTATCAGTTGTACTGCCTGCTTACAATGAAGAAAAACGACTTGCAGCTTGCCTTAAGCAAACAATGGAGGTACAGAAGTGAAATTGTAACGGATCCTTTGAAGAAAATTTTCACTTGGATATCTCAAGCAATCTTAAATACGCATTTTCCCCTTTTTTTTTCTGTCTTACGTTGAAGTACTTGTGGTGCATATTTCAGAAAGCCGAGGAATGTTTTAATGCATGTATGCCAACTTTTTCATTGCGTATAGTATCTCAAGGAGCGACAAGATTTGGAGGGTGCAGCTTTCACATATGAAATAATTGTAGTAGATGATGGCAGTGTAGATAAAACGTACGTAGATATTAAGAATTATGGCATCCATGCGAAGACATTATTCTATCATGTTTGAATGAACTAATCCTATAAGACTTATGAGTATATGGCTAATATACAGTCATCATGCCATTGTTTTTTTCATAAATTTTATGGTTTATAGGCTCAATGTAGTTGAACAGTTTCAATTGAAAGCGGGTGTTAACGAACTACGGGTTATTAAGCTTTCTTCTAATAAGGGAAAGGGTTTTGCGGTAAAAATGGTACGCCAGAGTATACCTAATTCAAGAAATTGATATTTGTGAGCAAGAAATGAGTTTAGAGGACAAAATAGGTGTTCTTTGAGAGTCAACCTTCCATGGAATTGAAAGATAGATATATGGCAGGGATTCTGGTTATAACCCTGGCTGCACGTCTGTCTAATCCGTTTTCATGCAATATTAAAAAGTTTCTAGTGGTCCGTTGTTTCCACACGATTAGACTTAGCAGTACATTCTCATTCCTTGTCATGCTATCATTTTTAATCACATTCTATAGCTTGTTTCATTCTGAAACAATAAGCAAGTCTCTTATTTCAGTCAATCTTCATGGTATTTCTCCTTTTGTCTTCTCTTCTAGGGAATGCATTGCTCACGCGGAAAATTTTTATTGATGGCGGACAGTGATGGGGCCACGCGATTTTCTGATATTGCAAGGCTTGAAAAATGCATGATAGACTCCAAAAAAGATTCAAAAGAGCAACCTGCTTGTATTATCTTTGGTTCTCGAAAGAATATCCAGGAGGAGGGGATTAATACGAGGGTAAAATAGGAAATTCCAAACTAGATATGTTGGTGTATATAGGGTGTATCTGCTCAAATTGCACGATATAGAGTTTATTTTAAAGAAATATTTAGATGTATGCTTTCTTCACAGCGAGTACCCCTCAGAAAAGTCATGATGTTCTTTTTCCGTCTTTTTTTATACGTTGTAATTGGAACTACCATACAGGTATATCGTGTTTTTTAGCTATAAAATTGATGAGGAAGAGGCCATTGCATTTCCATTAAAAATATTTTTATGGATATTTCTACCCCTTTTCCTCTCTCTATCGTGTTGTTGCCTTTTAAAATGTGTTTCTGCTGGATATACACTAAGCTTTGGTGTAATGAAAGAGCATGTGTGTGGTCCTGAACATCTACTCTATAAAATGCTATGGGCATGCTTTCACTTTTGGTATGTTAGAACAAAATGGAATAGATTACGAAGGGTGTCTGTTTAGTTTTATAAACGGCGGCCTGTTTTCTCTAGAAGCATTTTGTTTCAAGTGCAAATGAAATTTTCCATTTTTTTTAATCATGATTTCATTGGTAGCCTCACTCTCTATCATGAAAATGGCTTCTCATAGTTATTTTTGATCTCCAGGATACGCAATGTGGATTCAAACTTTTCGATAGAAATTCAGCGCGTTGGATTTTTACTTCTTTGCATCTCTCTCGCTGGGCCTTCGATACGGAAATTGTTTATATAGCCAATATGCTGGGAATGAGAATTATTGAGCTGGCGGTAGACTGGACGGAAATACCGGGATCGAAAGTTAATTTGTTAACAGCACGTATGTCATGGGAAGCTTACAGGCTTTGTTTATGAAAATAACTGCGATAAATTTTATATGTTTTAAAGATACTAAATATACTTTTAGATCTTTCTCATCTTTAAAATATCTAAAAATAGTTGACATTCTCAAAAGAATTAGAAGTAACGAAGCTTACCTTCTTTACTTCTATACTTTAGCAAGCATTTACAACAGTTTTTCTTCAGAACATGTTTTTAAATCTATGTTTCATTCCTTATATTTTTATTCTGATATCTTTTCTACGCTCTACCTTTATGCTCTGCTGCTTCTATCATTCATTTTATGCTATTTTTTAGGATGTATACACTCTTTGTAGGTAAACTTCTATAGTATATACTTTGGTATTCACGCATACTTTCCTCTTTGCTAGTTTTGATCCCCATTTGAAACATACACCTTTTTATTTCTTTTTTTAAAATTTCTTGCAACTGTGCTGTAAATTTGCTTCAGCTTTTCAGATGGCGCGGGATATACTCCTCACGCGAGCGCTTTATTGTAGCTTTTTCTGGCAACCAAAGTACGTAATAACTGGCAGTAATTAACACTCTATCTCAACTGAATTTAGTAGATTGTGACAGTAGAACAAAGTATGTTTTTAAGGAGTGGATTTACTAGGTGTACACGTATTTGCATGATGTCTAATCTGAAGAAATGATATTTATTTTGTTAATTTCAAGTTGGTACCAGCTAACACGAAACGCATAATGTGGCTACTCGTATACAGCAAATATTTTGGGCTATTACGCAAACGGGTTATTCCCAAAAAGCATTCTCTGATGTTCCTTAATTTCTTTAATATTGAAAACAATTTTTTACGTCTTTATTTTGTATTTCTCGTTTTTAGAGATCGTTCAATTTAAGAAATTTCAATACAGCTAGCTATCTTCTGACATAACTTGTAACTGTTTATTCTCTTAAAATATACTAGGCATGGAAAGCCTGTCTACATCAGAAATCATTTTGTCAGTATGCTAATGCATTTTTGTAATGAAAAGCTTATCACAAAGAAATCCCTCAATAACTTTTAGAAAGTTTTGATAAAGACATTTTCATTATGTAAATGCGAATATTTTCCATTGGTTACTCGAGCCTAGTATTTTTATGATACTCATAGTTTATGACACCACTGCTCCTTTTGTTAAGATCTTGTTTTTGGTGAAAGCATGTTTCACACAATTTTTGTGTGTGTGTAAAAGTGTCTTCGTGAGTTTGTTGTTTAACGAATAATCATTATTATCTCATGATAGCATCTTTTAGCAGAAGTCTTATTCTTGCCTTTTATTAGTTTTCAATTATTCTCCTGTAGTTGCCTATGCAATTTTCAAACATTGTATATTGTAAAACTCCTTCCATAACAGTGAGATAGCATGAAAACTTTAGATGGGTTGTGTTTATTTCATTGGAGAAATAGTTACGTTGCTTTCGGTAAGCTTGTAGTAGCCACAGTGGTATCCTCCTAGTACTTACTACAAATCCCTAGGTTTCATGCCTAATATTGAGAGTACTATTCTATCTTTGTGAAATGGCATACTTTATCTCTTACTTGACGACTTATTATCACGATTGAAACTAGACTATTGCATTTTATAGATTGATTTATTTGTATGGAGAAAATCACCTTTCATGGCATTTCCGGACTGCTTCACTATATATCCCAGTATGAAAGAGGTGCACCTATGCTTATGGATCACATCTTCCTTTAAAAATTCAATATAAGCATGTGCGTGTTAGATCTCCTGAATTTGGTAATTCTAACTACAGATGTTTCCAATTATATATAACGCGTTCTATTATTTATATAAGAATTCTTTATTACCCTATTAAATTGGAGAGAGCGCATATGTAGAATAGAGCATACATTCATTTACTTAAACAGTGGTTTTCAACAAATTAAAATAGGAGCAAAACTAGAGGCTAATAGCTCATTATCCTGTTATTGATTATTCTACTTAACTTAGTCTAACAACTTAGGTATCTCCACAGTCCTTGCTGAATGCATTTCTACTGTCTTTCCTTTCTTATTCCACTTTTGCGACGATATACCAAAAATTTGGCATATTCTTAATACTCAAACTTTTCCCTCTTATTCTGTTTAAGTAACTAATAAGCTAAAATCTCATGTTTATGCATTATTAGCCACTACTGTTTAATGAAGCGTTCTATTACATAATCGCAGCAGATAAAGATCTGGAGAATTATCTTTTCTTTTCTCCTTCACGAAATTGTAACTCGCTCTGGCAGAATTGTGCACAGACACGCAGAATCGATAACTTTACGTTGAAATAATCTACATTAAAACTGGAAAGTATAGAAAAATAAAAAGTGTACGTGTAATCCGGTGATCGCTAAGATAAGAAAGGAGCGTGAAACAAAGCATAATAAGACCCTCTATAATCACAGAACTAGCAGGATGCATACAGGTCTTACACATTGAAAACGTGTAGAATCTGCGCGCCATTTCACTACACGACAAGACCATTACTCCAGCAAATGTACGCATGTTTCAATATGAGATGAGGAGATCAGATCAATTAAAGTTTAATTAGAAAAGTACTAATTGAAGAGTTTAAAATTTATTAGTCTTAAATGATTATGATGAATGCTATGTTTCTTACCCATTGTGTTCTACACATGCTTCCGTAGAAATGTTATGATAGTTTCTCTTTTTACACATCATTATGCGCATTGGTGTGTGAGAAAATGTTTTAGTGTATGGCATTTCTCCAATGTGTGGTAAAGAATATGCGTATGTAAATTGATACTGAGTGCCCTTGCACATAGAAGTGAGAATGAGTGGCAACTTAATGCAGAAGTGGAGATGTGCGCTTTCTCGCAATGAATCTGCTTCGATTATGACACAGAATGCATTGTAGTAACTCGACAGACCTTACCCTCTTAGTCAATAAGACAGATATAGGGCGAGATGATAATTACTGAGAGCGTCAGTCACGCAGGTTGAATAGATGTAAAGGGTGAAGGTGAAAGGAGAGATTGTAGAAACGGATCTATTCGTGACTGTCGATGTCTTTAAGTTAGGATATTTAAATTGCAAGATTACTTAAAAGATTGACGAGCTTTAGCGCTCTACTTTGGGTTTTTTTTCTGTTTTGGTGGAAGGGCAACGTTTAAGTAAACGGTAAACGAATGAACCTGGTAAGATATATGCCCACGCTCTTTAATGATTAATCGTTCAATCATAGTTTTATTTAAAAGCATCAAACTATTTTCCTAAAGTAGTAATTAACCAGAGACGATATATCACGATTGGCAAATCCTAAGTGATCTAAAAATCATCGTATTACAGAGCGAAACGATCAATTTCAACATCTCTCTCTTAAAAGAATAAGAAATACTAAAAATAAGTTCAAATTTCCTTGTAATTATTCGATTCTAAACCTATGTAAACTTGTGTATAGGATGCTGTCAGGTAAATTATTTATTTGTAATACTTTACTCATGTTGCTGCCTTCATTGCTATCGTGTGTCCTAATTTTACCCTGTTGTATTTAGTGTATCGTAGCATAGTACAATTAGCGGCTTATCATGGAAACTGCCCGAATATTTCAATGTAAGTAAATTATGTCAATAGAAATTTTTGTCGAGCATATAAATGGCATTTAGTTAGTTGGCAGCACTTCTTCCCGGCATAACCATGGATCAATCTATATTGATTGTGAAAAAAATTTTATAGAGTACATTTTTATAAAAATTAAAAAGTTATCAGTGATGCGCTCACTTTTTCAAAAATAATTCCTTGTGTAAGAATGCACATTTTACATATTTGTTTCTAAGCAATCGATATGGATGAATAAACCCGCTGAATAACGAGAACACATCTTGGTAGTCACGTTACAAAGTGCGTCCATAGATGCGACGGAAATAAAAAGCACCAGCGCAAGTGCTATGAATTACTCTACTTGCTCGCATGGGAGGGTGTTGGCTAATTGGCATTGCGCATGAGAACATACATCTCTTACGAGACCATTCACTAACTAGCAGAAGGGTCTCACATTCGCTGCCTGTTGGCTGCTCCCGTCGATCGGTTGGGTGCGCGAACATCTTATTACCCAGCCAGCTTGTCATCCTCCACCATTATTGGTTCTACCTGGATGTGAATAATAGTTAGTTAGATCATCTCCTAAAGGAATCGTTATAATTCGATAGAATTCAATAGCTATAATTTTCGGATCAAAAATTTGGGGTTTCAATGTGATGGTTTCTTGGGATCTGCTCGCTTACACGATGTTTTCCGAGAAAAAAAAATTACTTCAGGGGATAAACTCCGAAATTTGACTTTGCGCTTAACAAATGGATTTGATTACTTCTCCGCTGTACCACGTGCTGCCACAGGAAATTTATGTGCTTTGAGTTTTACTAATTGTTTTGGCCCATTAACCAATTCTTTGATATTGAATTCTCTCGAAAGAGCATCAAAATATAAGGAGTACTTGTTTTCTAGGTTGCAGTAACTTTATTCCCAAATCGCTGTACTATTCACTTATCCTCGTAACCGGTAAAAACTGTTTTTGTGGAAAGATTGGGTTACGCAGTCAATTAAGCACGCGTACTTTGATTCAGAAAATGCGGCTTGCCGAGGCAAAGCACCAAGCGTTTCCTGAATGGTTACAGGTACCGTCCGTAGGATCTGAGGGGAAATTAGAATTGCCCTACGGTCTATGCTTGGGATTCGACAGAGCTCTAGACATTTTTCAAGGACAAGTTGCTGAAGTGATATATACTTTTCACATTTCAGGAAAACTGATAAAATGGACATACCCTGCGCTTGAGTTTCAAAAAATGTATCATTTAAACCCTGAAATTGTTGCAATACAGCTTTATGATTCAGCTCGAGGAATCTTTATTGATGTGACCCAACAATCGGCTTTTCCTAATCATTCATTATTAATAGCAGTTGGACTTTCTGATGGTAGTGTGATAGTGTATAGTAAATCTCCCCTAGGCAATGATGAATTCGTAGAGTCAGCTTCCTATGCCATTCCTACCGACCAAAACAGTACTGATAAGAATTCTTCGAAACGAGAGCAAAGTCGGCAGCAACCTGATGCAATTATCTGCTTAGCATGGAATTCAGAGGGTACCATTATTGCAGGTGCAACTGAGAGTGGAATAATAATGCTCTGGTTAGGGCAAAGCTATCAATTTAAATTTTCACAAATATAAGTGATCAACAGGTCACAAATTTATTGTTTTATGGTTTCATGTGATTTTTAGGACATTGCAATGTGAACATTTATTTTCATCAATGCCTTCGCAATTTGGAGTAGTTTGCATAAAGTGGAGCTCTCTTGAAAATGTACTTATTTCCACTTTCGACGGTACAATACGCTACTATAAATTTTCTGGTCTATCATTAAGCATTCATCGGCAGTGGGAAGCTCACGAGGACTCTATTATCTTGGCCATGGATTGGTGTTGCATACGGAAAAAAATTGCTACAGGTGGAGAAGATCATATATATAGAATCTGGGAAGAAACTGGCATGTTACTACATTCAAGTCTTCTGTTAGAAGAACAGATCACACTCCTACGGTGGTCACCTCGTGGTGATTTTCTCTTAGTTGGCACGCTCTCATCTATTCGTGTATGCAACTCATCCGGCTATGTAGAATTGCTTGAGTTTCAGAGAATAGGTGAATACACTTATATGTAGGGGCAAAAAAGAAAAAGCTTCTTATAGTTTAGCTTACTATAATTTTAACTTCGCAAACTTTGAAAAATGCGGGATTTTTTGGGCAATATTGAGCGTTGCAACTTTTTAGAAAACAGAGACACAAAATGCAGAAATGCCTAACACTTACACCAGGAAGGCCATTATGTTTGTGCTACAACACTATTTTTATTATATGCATATAGCTTTTACTAAAGATTCATGACTAGAAAATAACAAATTCAAGCCCCTGTTTGCTTTATCTTTTTAATGTGACCAACGAAAGCTTCGCGTCTCCTTAACTTGAATCTTACAAGCTGCATTGAGCTTAAAAGTATCACGCTCATCAATTTTTTTTATTGTTAAAAATTGCAGAACCTATATGTGATATTCTGTGGGAAGATACTACTTCTTTGATAATTTGCAGCGATGAAGGATTGTCAATCTGGAATTTGATTGAACGCACAGTTACATGGAGGCACATTGATTCTACTTTGGACAGTGATAGCAGCATATCATTACATGTATTATAAAACAAAATGCATTAGCATAAAAAACTTAGAAAATATAATTTCAATGAGTATCATGCATGGTTAGATAAAACTAATTTTAATGACATAAATTTTTTATTTTATTTTAATTTAGAATATCTTGACTCAAAAAGAGTTAAGGCTTCAATTTGAAAATCGTATAGTAACTTTTTATTTGAAACATGGCATTTTAATGGTGCAAACTTGTCATAAAATATCTATTTATTCGGTGAAGGTAAGTATCACAATAGCGCAATCTCATAATTACGCAGTGTATGGCATGTACCCATGCTGTGCTACAATGGCTGGGTAATCTTTCTTTGTGAATATAATTTTATAGATTCTTCTTGTATCGCAATTACTTCTGTATTGCGCAATGCTGTAATGGCTCGGCTTTTACAAAAGTAACAATGAGTTAATTTTAATTGTATTATAAAATCCATAGACGCCACAGTAATGAAATGTACCTTTAAAGTGCAATTATAATGTTTTTATTCATTATCAAAAGGATGATGCAATAATTCCTCTAAGTACACAAGAAATCAATTCTTCAGTCCAGTATGCGGAATTATCTCGGACTAATTATTTTTTGGTGTACCCAGAATCTATACAGGTAAAGGAACTAGTGATGCACTGTTGTAATTGCTATAATCAAAATCCCTATCTCTATTCTAATTTTATTTTTGATTGAATAGCACAGAAATAAATATTAAAGTAACCTTCGACCATAAAAGAAATAGAAAAGATTTTAGCATTTTGATTAATTCAACTATTTTAGGTATTTGATTATTTTGCTAATCCAATAAAAGCATTTAAACAAGAAAAACGAGAATGTTTGGATCCCACTTGCATTAGCATAAATCAAAAATATATTTGCATTGTAAGTTCTATCAATACAATTTCACATCTTTTATTTAATGCATTTATACTTGACAATTTTTTTGCGGCATTAGGATAGCATTAAGCAGACATATTTATTTGTAAGCATTGTCACACATACCTTTCAGCGCGATAATGAAGAAAGTAGGGGGCTGAAATTATATGAGCTTTTCCGAGAAAGTGCGGGCTTTCAGCACTTAGTGCATACAGATAAGATCAAAGCTGTAAGTAGAAATAGGTTTGCGTTGTTTACACGCTTTAGATTAAGATTTCAATTATGCATTAGTTTTATCATAAGCATGCTCGTATAGTGTAACTTTACGGTTTCTAAATTTTATTGAAATATCATTTACTAAGTACAAAATTTGACAAATTTAATTTTTAGTATTCCCGTATTATTCAGTTTCTAGTTTGCTTGTTTTTTATTGTATCTATTTGGTTTATATGCACAGGTTTCATTGAATCAAATTTGCACTGATGGGGAGACGATAATAGGCTTGTTAGACAACACTTATCGCCTATTTGTTGCTCAGTCCCCAATGTAAGGCTGTTCTAGCAAATAAAAAGTAAAAACAGTAATGAAATTGTTAAAACCATTTCGAAATTACTGTTTTTTACAATTTCCCTTACCTGCAAGGTGGAAACTGAAAAAATTAAAAGACCTTGTTTTTGCAATCTGCTGGAATGAATCACTGGATATTTTGGCGACTATTAGTGATAATGAGATTGATTTCTGGTTGCACGCTGTTCCACTTGGAGATGATGTTGAAATGCAGCTTCTTTCCAAAGTATGTTATTTGATTCCCTGCAAGCAAATTTCTATTGCAAATGAATGCAAATATTGCATTCTCAGATCAATGTGAAGACCATGCCTTCACCCCAGCCTTGTAGAATGGTCTCCTTTGTTGGATCGTTATGCATCATTCAAAGCATAGACAATGGGGAAATGCTGTTGCGGCAAGTTCCACTTGATAGTCTAGCAAATTATTTTTTATGCCAGAAGCAAAAATGGTAAGAATTAACTTATCGTCACAAAGCCAGATGCCTGCAGTTTTCCTTACACAACCAATATGGCTTTGTTTATTATAATTTAATTATATCTACTGAAATATTTACTCATAAAAATAGTATGTGCACATGTTACTTCAGGAAGCATGCACTAAAATTATGTCAGATACTTAAGAAACCCTGCTGCTGGGCACAACTGGCTGCGTTTTCATTACAATTTCGGTAAAAATAGTAATTAATTGGATAATTTGAGTAATGTAATTGTAAATAATACTTCTTTATTTGCCAAAGTATTCCAGTTCTAAAAATATGATGAAACTATTAAACGGCTTTCCATTTACTTTATTTTCACAGCGAACTGAAAGTAGCGGAAATAGCATTTGCTGCTCTTGAAGATTTACCGAGAGTACGAGGCATACAAAATGTACAAGAAATTTCGGATAGTGTTGACCAATCAGCTGAGTTACTTATCTTTTGTGGAAGTTTTCTTGATGCCATTGAATACCTCAAAGAAAATGGGAGGGCTGAATACGCGCTTCAACGTTGTGTTTCTGCACACTACTGGGAGGCAAGTGTAGATAAACTAAACACTCATCACAATTTGCATCTCCAAAATCCTTCTACGAAAAATCAAAACTGTCGTTGATCTGCCTGCGTTAAGCAGCCTTGTGAACAGCATTATTCACGACATTTTGAATATTTACTTTGCATATACTATTTTTAACTCAGGAAGCAATAGAAATTGCTCAATCGTTTCATCTATCCCTTCAACCTATAAACGAAGCCCGGAACAAATTTATTGCAACCGTCACATTTGATGAAGAATCAGGTAAATGGATAGCAACCTTAATGTTCAACGAATTGTATTTCTAATTTATAAAACATGCATTCCACTTCTCAATGTTAAACTGTTTTGATGTAGCGGAAGGCAAAATCAAGTAACTGGCATGTGATGATAAACAACTTGACAGCTTTTCGCTGCTTACGCTGGTGTGGCATAGAGAGCAGATTTAGTTACCAAAATTATGCCTTTTGATTGTTTAAGAATACAAAAATAACACAGTAAAAGCAATAGGATTTTTTTGAAATATTCCACTAAATAGTAAAATAAATATAGCATTTGCGTCTCGTTGGCTCTGCCACAATTTTTTGCCTCAGCATTTCGTTTCTACTTAACCCAGAGCACAATAGGTTTATTTAGCAGTTCAAACATTTTAAAAGCAGTAAAAGGCTTAAAGATAAATACACGTGCAAACATTTGCTAAACTTGAAACACATTGAAGCGAAATAATTTATATAAAATAAACTACAAATGTATTCAATTAGCAAAAGGATTTGACGAATGTCGTAACCTTAAGAGAAATTAAGGTATCAATTGCTGACAATTTGTGAATTTCCTTTATTAGAAACGAATTTATCGATAGTGGCATTTATAAGAACTAAGGCAGCACTGTATGGGTGTATCAGCAAAACGAAAATTACAATGCTAAAACATCAAGCTGAAGATCAGCTGTAGTACTATCTATACAGCTTCCCTGCGCTTAATTTGCCCTTTATCGCAATTACGCGAGTAGATTTTTAAAAAAATAATACGAGAAGTCTATGGAAAATGATAAATTGGTGCGTTTCTAGAGGCATGGAGGGTTTTCCAATTACCCGAGCTTTCCAGATGTATACTTTACAAGCGCAGTTTAGAGATGCTGAGAGAATTTCTGCAAATTCTTTATTGTAATTCAATTTTCATTTAGCACTACCACGAACGATTCATGTTCATAAAGTTCTGAGATTTCGAAAAGTGTTGTGATTACATGATTCGTTAGCTCTTATGTGCCATAAGAAAATGAAGAGAAAATATGCTGCTATATGCTATGCACGTTATCATTTCTTGAGTCCGGCATTTCTGTGCAGAAAAATTATTATTGCCATACTCCCATCGTACAATAATGTGCTTCTGCACCACAATTGCAATGAGGAAAAAAATGAATACCTACGGAGACAAATGAGTATCCAACGATGTGAAATAATTGGAATTATGAGTCTGACAACTTGCTAAAACTTAGACTAATATGTTCCCTCAAAAACTTGTTCTGAAGATGTTCAGTAATCATTCGCTATAGCCAATATTGATTTAAGGCAGGCTGCAGAGTTTGCCAAAACTGCAACTGCTTCACGAGTTGGAGAAAGACTATTTAGTTCAATACGATAACTAGTAGGTAACAAAGTGCTACTCGCTGTTGGAAACTGGTTTGTGATATACCCACATGCAGAAAGATTCCATTGCCAATGGTTTTAACGTGAAATTCGAAGGAATAATCCATTCATTTGTTTTTCTTCTGAAATTTTTTGTCGACATCTTATATCAAGCATCAGGAATGCGACTCTGCTAGTGGGCATCTGCCAGTTTGTTCAATAGAAAAACTGTGGCCTCTCCTGTGCTTTTGAAAAAAACGTTGCAGTAGTTTTACAATATATGTAACCAAATACTTTTGTTCTTTTCCAGCACCGAAAATTGCTGTTATAGGCCTCATTGGGTCTCCACTAAATGCTGCTCTCGTACTATATCCTTCTGAATCTGCAACATTAAAAGATGATTTTGCTCTCTCTTTCGCTGTTCTCTGTTTGGCCTGTTTTTCCTTTTTCTTGTTCACTATAAATGTCTTACACTCTTACAAATTCCCGTCCTTTGCAGACATGCATTCAACCCGTTTACCATTATCTGGTATATATGTCCATTTAGTTGAATTTGTACCATCTTTTAAATGGCACGGATAGCATTGTCTTTTCGCCTCTTTTCTCCTCATCGCTTTTCTCAATTATTTCGTGAGAACTATATCCCTACCCCTACTTTCCTAGACAAAATCCAAGTGGCTTCACGAGCAGGATGGTCCGCTTTTCGTGACCCAAAAGACAGCAGAAGCGTGGCAGCACTTGGTGATGTGCTCAGTAGTCGGGCACTTCACCGAATGCACACAGAAATGCAGTGAGATTGCTTTCTTTTGTTTTTGAATTCGTTTTGCTTATCCTTTAAATATTTTGCAAAGTTGGATTAGTACTACTCACCATTCAAGAGAGCTGACATCACATATCATTTTATTGGGCAGACAATTCGTTTGGATGCGTTCACACGGTGCATTTTCGGTTTATCATATTTATGCGCATAATTTGCTTCGTTTCATCAAAATTCTTCGCCTAAACTATATCTAACAGATTTTTGGAAGCTCAACGCGTTTTTCATAGTCCTCACATTTCGTTGTGTAGCATATCCAAAACCAGATCTAATCTGGAAGAAAGCTTTAATGTTATAACAATGTTGTTTTTTTCTTTTATCACTTTGTCAGAAATGATCCTATAGGAAGAGAAATATTACTAGAGAAGCCTCTGCTGGATGAGCATGAGCTGAATTTGGATGCGCTTTATGCTCTTCCTGTAGGCACATTAGGGTAATTTCAATTTTTTTCTTTATTTTATCGATGAAACATAGGGTATAACTTTTATCTTAAGTGGAAATTTTGCTATTTTGTTTATGGACTTTATAATTTTTGATTTTAGAAAACATAACATCCTGGAAAATATAGATAAAACGTATGTTTTGTTATAAAGGCTTGTTTATTTTGTAGAATGGGTGAGTACATAGGAGGGGGGACAGCTTTGTTTGTAAATTGAATACATAGAGTCGTTGCAAAGACTGCTACCTCCAAGATAGATACACTGGTTACATATTTTGTGGATATTTTCTTCTTTATTCCTGCAATTTTCACATCTCTCTACGTTTCTTCTGTATGTTTTTTACTAGGCATGCGTATGTTGACTTCATGGAAAGCCACAACCTCACCTTGTTTGAGAGAGAACCCGTTCATTATATTGAGGAGGAAGAATTAGCTTACGTCATGACACGCTATCGACAGGTACGGTCACATCTTCATAATTTTATTCTTTCTTTGTTTTTCTTTTTTTGCTTATCTTCCTACCGTGTGCATATCTTTTTGCTGTGTCATTATTTCCTTTTTTTTGAAATTTTTCCTGCGTGTATATACACGCACTTACTCTCTGCACTACTTTCGTAAATCTTAGAGATTGCTCCTGCCCACAGCTCTATAGTGACACTAAAACTAATTGCTGGAAAAAGGTGTATCCTACAGCCATAGAAAGAGCTTATGCTAGTGATAGGATTTCACTGAAAAGAAGAAATGCAAAATGGAAGGATAGTTGGAAAATATCCTTTTATTTTGGACTTTGTATTTCGTATACATCCGTATTTCTGCTTTTAATTTTGCTGTTTGGGTTCTTTCTAAACAGTTGCATGATTTTCTTCACGTGGCTTATGGCTTGAGTATTAATGTGGAGAATGAAGTGGCCTTGAAATGTATTGAATTGATGCAAACACGTTTTCCAGTACGTCTGCTGGCTTTCTATTTATAGTAGTATGAAGCGAATGTATCCTTTATTAAGAACTTTTATAGTAGATCTCAGCCTATGTATAACAGGAGAGACGATCTCTGCTTTAACTCTGCTTAAAAATGTATGTACTGTCTTTCCATTCCTTGTTTTTTTTTCAATGAGGCGGCAAGAAGAGTCCGCCATCCTCTCTTTTTCTGTAGAATTTTTCATATCTATGCTTCACTACAGTCTATCCAATTAAATTTTGCCGCTAGTCTCTTCAAAAAGTTTAGTCTCCCTGTTTTCTATCTTTGTTTGTGTTTCTCATGCTTTCTCCAGCCTCTCTTGATGTTTTTATCGCCTTCGAGTCCTTTTTTCTTCTCTTTTTGTTTCCTCTACGACTTTCTTTTCATCTTCGCCTCTTTTTTCTCTTTTATGTCTTCATCTCCTCTTCTCTCTCTCTTCATTTTTCTTTATTTGTGGTGTTGTAGATGACCCTCTTTGCCACTTTCTTGGGTCCTTTCACCTGCCCTCGTAATGCCAATCGAAAGATGTTTTCTACGATTTCCTCTAAGAAAAACAGAGAAAGTCGTAGCTTTCAAAATTCTTCCTCTGAATGGATAGAAGAATCTCCCAGAGATCGCTTAGAACAGCAGTTACTGCCTTGGGTAGGTAGAAACATATGATTGTCTACTCCTTAACAGAGAGAATTTTCACATGGAAATAGAACACTCTACGCCATTTTCGTGTCAAAAATGGAAATTTTTACGGTGATTTTTCATTTATAGTTCACTTTTTCAATAAAAGAGGATACATTTCATCCTTCTAATTCTACCCATGAAGAGACTCTCTTCATGCTTCTCTTGCATTTATTATCAAGCTGTCTTTTTTATTTTGTCTCATTTTTAGTTCTCTGTTTCTATAGTTCTCTCATTTGGATACATTTCTTCTTTTCAAAAAAGATTCTTTGTATTATTGTTTTAAGGTTTTCATGAAGGATAGCATTTTTTTGTTTTGTTTTTGCATTGTAAAAAAACTTCAACATCCTGATGTAAGGATTCTTTATTTTCAAGGAATCGTTTCATGATCCTATTTTTATAGTTTTTTCTCAAACTTTTGATGGTACTGGATGCCCTCCTTTTTATTTCTCATCTCGTATACTTTCCTTAGATCTGTTTCTACTCTGAGAAAACGAAGGCAAGGTGATTTAAAAATATTTCATCCCTCTCTGTGAGAAAAATTCTTCATTTTGTTATAAAATTTTCAGGCTTTATCGGCTGCTATGAAACTCAAACGTCCATTACACCTCGTCTATATAGAGCGATGGCTTGACCAACCGTTGGTTAGTAAAGGAGAGAATTTGTGAAACTCGTATGTCTCTCTTATGGATGAGAGTTTTTAAGTAGCATTGCAATCTCTTATGTATATCTTATGAATGTATATTTTTCATAGTTTTACTCGTAGCCTGTCATAATAGGTTTTTCTTTTAACGGTTTTGTTTTAATTTTATGAATATATCTTTCTTAACTTCTCACTTCCTTATCCATGAATATCTCTCTCTTCACGTTTTACTAAATATAAATTTTTTTATAATAAAAGAAATACAAAATCACTCTGCATGATAGATCTTCATCCTTCTCCTCTTTAAAATAAAGGGGGGGGGATATGAGGAGGGTTTCTCCACCTTCCTCTTCTCCCCTCTGTGAGGATGGCATGGCCTAGTTTCAAAATTTTAATATATGGAAAACACACGCTTATAGCTTTATTTTATGGGTATAGCGTGTATATTTCATTGTTTTTGTATGCTAGGATGCATTTCGAGAATATTGTGGAATCCTCTTACCTACCACAGGACTTCCTCTCAAGCACACTCTAAGAAACGAGTATACATAGGTGAGGTGGATGGATTATTCCTGTGTGTTTGGATTAGAAAGAAAAACAAGCAAGGGATGGAGATACGTTTTTTATCTCGTTTAAAATATCTCTCTCAAGGGGTAGGAAAGAGAGAGTTTCTTCATTTCTCTTTTTTTAATAAAAAAAAAAAATACTTTGGCTTGCTTTTAAATCGGAATGCACAGCTTTATGGAATGTTCAAAGAGGATTTTTCTGAAACCCAGAATACATCTTTTTCACGCTACAAGAGTATGTTTTTATTTCGTTTCATTAGGATTTATAGCAAGCAAATCACATATCAACACTTTTTCCGATACTATCCCTGAGATATACATTATTTCTCTGAAAAACAACGTTATTTTCATATGTAAAGAAAAAAATCTGATGGATAGAATTGTTTAGAGGGAAAATTTCCCGTGAGGAAACGATTTCCATGGCCATTATTTATCTTTTTCTGCGAAAATATTCAGTGAAGAAGTCCTGCATGGAGTAGATAAGAAAACTCGTGAGAAAACGTGGTTGGATAGGCATGAAAATAGATAGAGAAGGGGCATGTTTGTCATTTATCCACTCTTCCCCCCTTCTTATGAATTATAGGAGGATTAGAGAGATGTTTCCTTTCGTTGTTTTTTCGTGTATATATTTTTATTTTCAATGTAACGGGAGGCGGAGACGGCTCTAGGCTTATAACACCCTGTTCACTTTCTGCTACACTCTCACAGTTGTTCAAAGATAGAGAGAGTGGCTATTTGGAGAAATAGTAGAAAAATTCTGTTTTTGAATAACATTTCTCTACTAGGGTAGGTATTTTGCATTTTCAAAATCAAAATATATGTTTCTCTCCCTTGAGATATGTATAAATATCATCCTCCTTCACGCCTGCATCCCTCTCTCATCGTTTAAATATATTTAAACCAGCACTTTGCATCCCCCACACAGCCTATCCTACCGACGATCAAAATGGAGATTCATTGTATGAAGCCATTTATTCATTCTTCGGAGATAGCTGAGAAATAGATAGAATAAAGGAGAAATGAAAATTCACGAAAACATACTACAAGATAACAAAACCCATAAAAATAGAAAGCAAACTAAGCAAAAAGGATGACCCTCCCACACTTTGAATGTAGTAGAAACGGGGAGAAATTTGGTATTTCTCATTTAGAGGAGATACTAAAACTGTGTACGTACATGCGGGTCTCATGGAGACATTCCACGCATTCTTTTATTGATAAAAACGTCGTGAGAGCGCACAAGCTGACGAGAAAAGAGCCAAAAGCAAGAGAAATCTGAATCACATCCTTCTGAAATCCACAGTAATACAGATAGGCCTTGTAATTCAAATAGAAGATATTTAGGAGGCGTTTTAGGGTAAATACATTCTTTTCTAGAGAGACTAGTCCCCTCTCAGCATCCTATCTCTTTCAAGGAGAGTACATTTATTCTTGCCATATTTTTGAAGATGTTACAAGCAAAAATATAATGGATGAGACTGCAACGTATTTTATAAAAAAAGAAGGTTTAAACACGTAAATCAATGGCCTTCATTACCATTGTTTCACTGTCAAAGAGGCGATAGTCATGCCATAAACACAGAGCACATATTAAAACGAGGACCACAAAAAAACCTAAAGAATATTAGATATATACGACTTTAATGCTTGCTTGATTCGAAATGCATCTCAGATAAAATTTGCATGGAATTTTGATGAGAGAATGGCCAAACGTCTTCTATCATTCCTTTCCTTTAATAATTTGGTGGCTCCTTCACACACACACTAGAAAATTTACTGATTAAATGGCGATCAATAGTAATGCCGTTTTTTTCTTCTCAAAATTTGAAGTAAAATGTGTGGGTTTTGCTAGCCATCCTTAGTCATCTTGTGCATGCACAGCATACTAATATATCATGTTAGCGTGGATATTCCATACACTAGTGAAGCTATTTGAAAATAATTCACTCTCAGTTTAGGGGCACTCCGGACATTGGTTACTGTTATTTGCATGAAGGCATCCATCACCTCTGTATTTAGCTTCGCCTTTCGCAATATTGGAAACGGAATCTTTAATAATCAGCTCTAGTCGACGAAGGTCTGAAAAAACCATTCAAAAAGAACTACATATTCAGAGGATTCATGCAATAGAATAATCCTCCTCATAGCATTCTTTGTAAAGAATCCCACGTCGATTAACATCATCAGTAAAAGTGTCATGATTCTTCATGGTGCTTTTGGCTTTGTCATTAGATATGAATGACGCGATCAAAGAAGAAAGACCGTTTTTGGAAATAGCCCCAAAACAATATAATCAGTTAATTTCTCCTTTCATTTTACCATTCTTACTATCGTGTTACTTTAGCAAACACAGCAAGGATATTCTTTTTACAATTAGAATTCATATGGACCCTCTATTTTGATGATATACTTTTCGTAGCGGTACAAAAGCACGCCCTACCTTCCAGTTGTTTCGCTGGAAAATTCGCCTCTTCGAATGGATATGTCAGCATGTTGCGCAATGCTTTTTATCGCTACATAAGCCATTTCATCTAGTACATGAAGAGTGTCTGTGCATCGGAAGAAACACAGTGCTGCATTCACTTTTAGCGATACACGTCAATAGAAGAAAGCTGTAAACATCGTCTGCAACCGGTAGTAAAGACAAAAAATATAAGTTTTCACAGTAAACGTAGCTGGTAACAGCTACGTAATGTGATGCAAAGCAGCATGCGCAGTAATTCAAGGGGACCTTTTTTGTTATCGAAAGCGCCCACAACTTTTTCTTTCGTTCTTCTCGCCAGAAATCTGAAAGAAAGAAAGCAGGAATAGAACGCCCGCATATGAAGCGAGAAAAAGTGGGATGCTGCACGCACAGTTGCACTCCTCACAGGAAACTATGTCACTGCAAAGCAAACAAAGAAACGACCAGAAAGTAATAAAATAGCGCGCTACATATCTTCTCTATCGCGCTCAATTTCAACTAATTTAATGCTATTCAAAGGTGCAATAGAACAAGCTTAGGGGGTTCATAAAAATGCTGAGAAATTGAAGAGATCCAACACTCAAGAATTACAAACCAGACATGAAAGAAATTCGACTGCCGCAATAAAAAGAATTATTCTACGAAATAATGAGTAAAAGTAGTAAAGACTAATTTGGGATTATGAACAATAATTTCGTAAAAAACCACGCAATACGAGATTCACTGCGTGACTAAACACACTCTCAAAGCCGATACAACCAAAAATATGAGCTTCCAACCCAAAAAATTGAAAATCTCAATGTGTGAGATACTAAATTTTTTAACACCAGCCTAGCAACGTTTTAGGGTGCGCATTTTAGATGCGATGTTTTTTCTCTCTTCTTGTACCTGGTGCTTTCACTTCGTTAATGTAGTTTTTTGAGAACTACACGGCTTCCAATAATTTGAGAGTTGCTTGCAAATAATATGAGATGCTTATAAGTTCAATAGATAGCCACACGAATGGAATCATATGTAAATTGTTGGTATGCAAGATAACAGAAGTGCGTAGCTCTTACTAGAGATTTATAGCATGCAATAGTAGTTGCTCAACTCGGTGTAGGTGTAAAGTGAAAATAACCCTGGTCATACAATATAACTATGCTCAATTCCGCTCCTACAATGGTAACACGCTTTGCCTTGTGAGATAAACAGAAAGGAATATACATACAAAATGCTGCCACTATTTAAACGCTATCAAAATGTAAGCAATCTTCAAGGGGCGAATGCCCTCATATTTTAATCTACTTCTTGCTTATCATTACTCTTGTGCTTATCTAGTATCCCAAAGTATATAATTGACTTTCCCTTGATATATTCGCATTTTCTGTATGATCTCATACAAACTCCATCTTTTTCCCAAATCATGACTGTATTTTGAAGGTCAAATTTTGATAAAAAGTTGATGCAACATCACTTCAGATGTTTCTTTCTTTGCTGCATCTAATAAATTTCTGGCCTGCTACTGACGAAATACTTTAAGAAAAATATTGAGGGATTCACCAGGCAGTTGCAGATTGGGAACAGTAAAAGTTTTGCTATTTTTATGTTCTCACATGTAGATAAAGAAAGTAGAACCTTTTTTACGTCATAAAATATTTCTTAAACATTCTTTTTTATTTTACAAAATTTACTAGAAAACACCGCAAGTATACCAATTCATGAATAGGGTGAAATCTGCCGTCTATGGCTGGAAACCTGCTTGCGACGGCTTCATCTTTACTCTAATATCAGGGAAGACGCTAAATTTTAATCAAAACTTTTAAATGCAAAATATATTTTCTCAGATGAGTAATTGACATTGGTTTTGGGAATTTATAATTAATCAGCTCTAATTTTGCCCTGACGAAAATACGTAATAAACATTAACTAAGGGGAATTGTACCACGGCAATTCAAACTCTTGCCATATTTCAATAGACTAAATATTGTGTTTTTTTAGCATGCATTATATTTAGCAAAATAAAAAGAATACATAAAATATATTCGCTTATTTGCTTGATCGTTGCTTTGCTAAAATAACAGTGTAAAAAAGTAAAGATACGCTAGGGTTATAATTTTGATGTACGCCATGTGGCTAACGTACAATGTGTTTTGTCTCATCTTACATCTATTAGCAATTCTCGCTGGAATTTATAGATAGCATCTCTCTGTTACTAAGTTACTAGCCTCTCTAATAGCATTTACATGGTATCACATAATTGAGGATTTTCATTCTAATGTTTACAGATGAGTCCCAGTTAATTCTTCCGTTAACTACTAATAAAAATAGTGAGCTGAGGCGTGTAGACCACTGACTGACAAAACTCAACTCCCATTATGAAAATGCCAATGTTCACTCTTCAAATCTTGGTGAGTGCTTGTAAAATAGTAATGTGTGTGTATCTCCTCCTTATTTGCATTGACTGCTTGGCCCATATTCTATTAGCTCACCGGTTAACTCATAAAAAGATTCCATGAGCTTCGCACGGTTAGAATATCTGCAATGGAGAATTAGGAATGTCGTACGCAGTGTAGCGGTTAAATGTCGAAGATGAATTCGTTTTGGGCAGAGAATAAGCATGCCACATGCATCGCAATCGCCCCAACGAGTTTGAATTTTTCAGCAAGTCTTACCGTAGAGAATTAGGCATTTACATCCCATTCGAGAGTAAGCGGCGATGATTATAGACAATGTGCTCATTACGCACATGTGAGCAACGAAGTAAGGAACTAGGAATGAATTAAGTGTTATTTCTCATTCCGAATGTGCAAAAAAAAATAGTTTTCGAAAAAATACTGGCAGCTCGATTCATTAATAAATTATTTGCAGTTCATGCTTGATAATTGCATTCACCATACTCAGCTTAACCTGTGGACTGACTATCTTCAACTTTGTTCGTACTACGGGATTAAGCACAACTAATAAATACCTCTCTCGCGCTACCACCTCTGTCGGAATTGTTGATTCCTCGTCGCGTTTCCCAAGGTTCGCACCGGAATTTGGCTAATCTACCCCCACGAACAAACTGGTGCACCCCTCCATCGTAGTATCACCAGTGAGACTTAATCCCGTCAAAAGTGCATGCTACAGTAGAAAAGAAACATGATCTAGCGAAATGCAACGCAAAGGCTCTTGATATTCAAGATCTTGCTGTGCCTCAATTTCTCGCTGTATAACAAGTGGTCACTTCGAAAAAATCAAGTTTGTTCCTTCCTGTAGCTGTACAGCTACTTGACTTTTTCGTTTCTATTGCCTTGTATACGGTGAAGTACGTACCACGAAAAAAATTTGATAAGGAAACATATTTACACCTTTTCCAATGTACTCTTTTTGCAATGTTCTCTTCTATAAAAGTTGCTCTCAATGCGTTAATTATTCACTAATTAATATTCTAGTGCACATCCAAAAGTTTACTGGACCGTGAGTTCAGCTAAATATATTGACAAAAAACGGATAGGGCATGTTAGGGCTGAGAAAAATAAATCAAGATCTTCAGTATCCTCTCCAATCTTGTTTCCCATTGCCTACTTCGTTTTACTTTTGATTTATTCCTTCAGCATGCGTATACGGGGAATGTAGGAAAAAATCGATGCTTTCTTAATACAAGTTCCTTTGGTTATTTTAGTTTTGCAACAAATTCATCATTGTATTCAAAAGGTGTAAGTTCTTTGTCTAATATCGGTAAGAGTATCTGTTTGTGGTTAAACTTATAATCTGTAGCATCCAGAAAAAGCACAATTTGGAAATCCTGATGAACTGGTTTACGCAGATGTGGGGCGGTGGGTCGGCACCCATTAATGGCTCAGAAGTAGACCCTATCTCTGGAAAACGAGAGGATGATAGTACACAGCAAGATAGGACGAAAAATACAGCGTCCATTTTGTTGAACTCACTACCATTCTCACCCTCCAAAGGAACTGAACCGATCAAAGGCACCTCTTCCTTGTTGGATTCCACTGTGGCCGACCCTTACCCACGCAATCCTGGAGAAAACACTTCCACCTTTGCTGCGAATCCAATAAAAATTAAAGGGGACGCATTCGCATTTGAGCATGGTAGGTATACCGACACGCAAAAAAATTTCATTTCTAAAGAGATGAAAGCGATGCATCCATCATTCTATTCATTTCAAAGAGAAATGTTGGGTTCATACTATACGGTTTATCAAGCCTGCTGACTGAGATAGAATAAAAAGTGAGTATGACTTTTTTGAAGAAACCTCCTATTAGAGTGTGTGTGTGTGAGTACTTACGATTATTCTGTAGGGTATAATTCAGCCTTTAATCTTCTCGTTTTATTAGCGTTGAGTGTATCCTATGTTCATTGAGTGTATTCTATGTTTTCCTTATAGAAATACAAGGTAAATTTCTGGTTGCCTCGTGTTGTTTATATTTTTAAAAAAAATTTAGAAGGCACATTTTATTCTTTTTTATCTTTTTTCTTTTTATAAAAAAAACTGTCATTGGGTCTCTCTATGTTATATTTTTATTTTAAACTGTAGGGTTATTCCTTCTATTTTCTCAGGAACCATTTTTTCCATTAAAGAGAGAATCCCTACAAAATTCCTTAGTAATGTCACTGCGGAATGGGCCACGCCCATGACATTGGAAATACGAGGAATTTCTCATGCACCTCAAATAACTTCTCTTCAGTTGGATATCTCCTTAATTTGCTACTATCGATGGCATGATCCTGTTATGCAAGAAATCGCCTTAAAAAAGGGTATACTGGGAGGTTTTATATGCATGGTAGAGGCGGTGGTATTTAAAAGGAGAAGAGAGGAAGAAAGAAATGCGTTGAGAGAGAGGCAGGAATTATAGAGAAAAATAAGAGAAATAATACATGAGAAAAACAAAGGAAAAATAGAGGGAAAAGCAAAAGAGGGGAGCAGCACGATGGCTGGAGAAGAGAAGTGAACACAAACGTTTAGAATAAAAAAAAAGAAGAGATTTGAAAGAATCTACAAACTAAAATGTATAGTTTTCCTCTCTTTATAAGAAGTAAAATGCATCAAAATTCTTTGTTTTTTAAAACTGTGAGGCTGCACCATGAGAAACTTTAGGAAGGGTCTCTCTCCTTCTATTTTTATAGCCTGTAATATTTTCTACTTTTATTTAAACTGTAGAGAAGTGAAACTTATTTTTCCTCACTGTTAGTATACAGTGTATGCCTGGGATTTCTTATCTATAGTAAATTATTTTTAAAAGAAATTTTATTTCAAAACAAAAAAAAAAAAAAAAAAAAGTATTCTCCCTCAAAATATTTTTCTCGATTTTTCTCAATGTGAGGCCTTAAAAAACATATATATGTATCTATTTTCATTCCATTTTCTTACAAATATATATATATATATACAAATTTTCATAGGATCCCTCTCATAAGAAATTTCTTTTCTTTACCTACTCTATTTACAATGCATGCATTTTTATAAAATAAATAAAATTCTATTTAGAGAAAGGCATTGAAGCCTATGGAATTCTCTTTCCCACAAAAATCTCAGCCTCTTCTTTTTATAGGCAAATTATTGATGCTCTTAGTAAAACAGCCATCTGTACATGTAACTCTCCAATTAGTATATTTCGATTTTCATCAGAGACGAAAACCTTTGTTTCTATAGAAGAGAAGGCAATTTTTCGTTTATATCATGGAATTCAAGAGGAAACACTTAATTTTATTGTTATTTGTAAAGAAAAAGGAGGAGATATTCTTCTTCATACATTTTTGGAACCACAAAGTTGCCTTATTTTTACTATGGAAAAATCATGGCTTGAGATAACGATTCAAGAGAATGAGGAGGATTTCAGTATGCGTTATGCCTTAGAATTTAAAGAAAAAGAAAGTCTCTCTACTTTTTATAAATTTATCAAAACGCGTTTTGGAGAAGAAACGATTGCTACAGTGGACGATGCTGTGTCATTTCTTAGTGTTGACGGTGATGAAAAGAATAAAATAAAAAAAAATTGTATTTATGTTGAGGAGTTTAAATACGAGTGGAGAAAAGATAGTAGATGGAAAAAATATAAATTTTTGTCGGTACAATGTGTTTATGAGTTTAAATATTTGGATTACAAACATAAAATAGAGGGGGGAGAGAGAAGAGAGAAGAGTTGAAAAAGAGAGAGAGAAGAGAGAAGAGAGAGAAGAGAGTTGAAAAAGAGGGAGAGGAAAAGTTATTTTTTTAAAAGGGGAAAATTCATGCCACTTTATTTTTAAAAAGAGAAAGCAATGATTTATTACTGTAGAAATATTGTGTAGAATCATCTATAAAAACGATTTCAAGGAAAAGAAAGCAAAGAAATTATTTTCCATCGCTTTCAGATTATTCTTCGTCTGATGAATTAGATTGGAATGATTCTGACTACGAAGATGAGTGTGTGAATACATCTACTAGAATACGGTATAACTTTTTATTTTTTCATTGAAGAAATCTTTATATCTGTGTTTTTTTTTTCTTTAAATGATGCTTTCAGATTTTTATGTAGTTCTGTAGCGTTTGTATACTCTATTGAATATTTACATTATTACTCTTTAATACTACTTGAAATGTATGCTTTATCCATATTTCTTGTGTAACGTTCTGATAATAAAAAGAAAATAGTTCTATGTGTGTTTATATATTTCATTTACGTATAGATTTTGTTTATTATATCTATAGAGTTATATATATATTCTTTGCACAGATAGCTTCCTCTATCTTTCTTTTTCTGTATATCTATCTATATCTCGCATCCCTCCCCCCCCATTTATTCTTTTTATCTTACCTTTTTTTTCTCAATTTCTCCCCTTTTTTCTTTCAACGCATTTCTCTCCCTTCCTTCTATCTCCTTTTTTTCCTTCCCCCCTCCTCCTCTTTTTCATTCCTCCCCCCCTTCTCTCCTCCTCTGTTCCTTCCTTCCCCCCTTCTCTCTTCTTTTTCATTCCTCCCCCCCTTCCCTCCTCCTCCCCTTCCTTCCTTCCCTCCTCCTCCTCCCCTTCCCTCCTCCTCCTCCCCTTCCCTCCTCCTCCTCCCCTTCCTTCCTTCCCTCCCCCTCCTTCCCTCTCTCCTCCTCTCTTTTTATAATTCAATAAAATAAATGGTATATCTCTTAAATTTCAAATACAATGTATTTTTTCTCTATTAAAGTTAATTTTTCTTAATTTGTTTCTTGTTTTTTTTTTTGATAGTAGAAAGAGAAATAGCCTTCCATCTAATAATGCTCCAGATGGTTATAAAAATAAATTTGTGGAGGTTGGAAAGAAGCATGCTTTTGTACTTAGTGAAGCCATTACTGGAGGCGATAATAAAGTACAAATGGAGCTCATTCAGTAGGGTTATGTAATTTTTTTATTTTATTTTTATTTATTTATTTTATTTTTTATTTATTTATTTTATTTTATTTTTTTAGTTTTTTTTTTTATTTTTTTATTTTTTATTTTTTTTTTAGTTTAGTTTTTTAGTTAATTTTTGTATTTATTTATTTTTTTATTTCTTTATTTTTTATTAATTGTAGAAAATAAAGATTACAAAAGAAATATCTATGAGGAAGATGAACATTTTTATTATATTTCTTTTTATTTTGTCGAATTTCAAAGTTTAAAAGTATATTTTGTTTTTTTAAAATTTTTTTCAGAGTTGAAGATGGTTGTGTTAAATCGAATGCTATTATTCCAGATTCTCAGGTGATCATTTTGAAATTATAAATGAACACAAAAAAAAAATATATATATATTTTTAAAACTAAAAAAAAAAAAATTTATTTTTTAACCATTTATTTTTCTTCTTTTAAAAAAATAAATCTTTCATTTTATGAAATGGATATATTTTTGTATATTTTTTTTTTCAGTTTTTTTTCAATCGTCATCATATTACTCCTGCACAAGCTCTCTTATTGGATGATGTACTATTGTTAACTTATTAGAAGGAATTTTAGGATTTTAATAAAAGAAAACATAAAAAGATATAGGAAGAGAATATTCAAAAAAAATTTTAATACTAAATTTTTTTTTTTTTTAATCAGAATGAACTCCTCATTACAGATCTTAAAGATTCTTCTGTTTATCGATTGGATGCAAATCGAGAAACAATTGTACAGAAATGGGAAGATAAAACTATGAATGTAAGAAACAATATTTTTTTATTTCATCCATAAAAATATGTTTTTTTTTCATTTTTGATAAATTATCATTTTCCATCTATTTTTTTTTTTTTTTTAAGGATATCTCTCTCATGAATCCCAGGCAGGTGGATTCTTCTCCCTCTTCTGTTGTTCTTGGATATAATAAAAATACTCTCTTTTCTTTAGATAAACGAATTCCTTCTAAAATTGTGGGTCCTCGTTATACTTATGTCAGTTGTCCTAATTTTTCTTGTGGAGGTAAAATTATGTTTTCATATAAGTTTTTTTTAATCTTTCTTCTATTTTTTTATTTCTTTTCTTCTTCTTCTCTTCTTTTCTTCTTCTTTCTTCTTATTCTTCTCTTCTCTTTTTCTTCTTTTATTTTTTTTCACAGCTCTTGATCAGAAGGGTCATATTGCTTTGGGATCTGCTGGAAGTGGAGAAATTCGTTTATATGATGGAGAAGAAGATTATAATAAAAACTTAAAGAGAGCAAAAACTCTCATTTCTGGTTTAGGTCAGCCTTTGCTTTATGTGGCAGTCACAGCCAAAGGTGATTGGATTTTGGGTAAGAAAGAAGAAGAAAAGAAGAAATTTTTACAAACATTAAAAAACAAATATTTCATTATAGGAGGCAACGTTTTTTCTTTTATTTAATAACTCTTTATTATTTCTCTCTCTTTTTTTTTTCTTCATATCTCAACTTCTCTCTCTTTCTCTTTCTCTCTTTTTTTTTTCTTCATATCTCAACTTCTTTCTCTCTCTTTTCATATAATTTTTGAATTTCCTCTTAGGTACAACTCGTAAATATTTAGTTCTTTATGCAAATTTCATTCTTTTTGGAAAACAAAAATGGAATGGATTTGAACGTGCAATGGCTGGAAAAATGGAAGAACCTTATATTTTGAAGGTTCTTCCTGAGGATCTCAAAGAAAGAAATTTATCCACAAATTTGGAATTTAAAAAAGCTGAATTTGATCATACAGAAGCATCTATCATTGCTATTGCTGATTCTGTAGCCATATTATGGAATATTCGGTAGGATAGCTTACTGGCCATTGCCTTTGGATTGAAAGAGAGACATTTTAAATCCTTCCACAGGCATTCCTCTGTATTTATTATTTGTTTTTGTTTTTCAGCATCTTTATCTTTTTATTTGTTTATCGCCACTCGCATCTTTACTCCAATCGCTCTTTATCTTTCTCTCTCTTTATCTCTCCCTCTTTATCTCTCCCTCTTCATCTCTCTCTCTCTTCATCTCTCTCCTTCTCTTCATCTCTCTCCCTCTCTTCATCTCTCTCTTCATTTCTCCCTCTTTATTTCTCTCTCACTCTTCATCTCTCTTTTTGTTCATCTCTCTCCCTCTTCATCTCTCCCTCTTCATCTCTCTCTCTCTTTATCTCTCCCTCTTCATCTCTCTCTCTCTTCATCTCTCTCCCCCTCTTCATTTCTCTCCCTCTTCATCTCTCTCTCTCTTCATCTCTCTCCCTCTTCATCTCTCCCTCTTCATCTCTCTCTCTCTTCATCTCTCTCCCTCTTCATCTCTCCCTCTTCATCTCTCTCCCTCTCTTCATCTCTCCCTCTTCATCTCTCTCTCTCTTTATCTCTCCCTCTTCATCTCTCTCCCTCTTCATCTCTCTCCCTCTCTTCATCTCTCTCTTCATCTCTCCCTCTTCATTTCTCTCCCTCTTCATCTCTCTCTTTGTTCATCTCTCTCTTTGTTCATCTCTCTCCCTCTTCATCTCTCTCTTTGTTCATCTCTCTCTCTGTTCATCTCTCTCTCTCTTCATCTCTCTCCCTCTCTTCATCTCTCTCCCTCTCTTCATCTCTCTCCCTCTCTTCATCT
>JADAQX010000051.1:0-127830 GCA_015476325.1 Cardiosporidium cionae
GGATTTCACAATAAAAGTAGTCATTCTCCTCATCTCGACTAATTTAGGATATTACATTACAAAAACTAAGTAACTATTGCCTATTTCATCTACAACACCCTATATTCTGCTTCTATTTCGGCCGGGATCTTATTAGATCGGCTCAACGAGTAATAGCTCGTTTACATAGGTTGCCAATAAAGATGCGGCATATTCTGTAGTATGAACCTATACTCTCCTTTTGCCTTTTTTCAACAGATTTTTACTGATTATGAGTATACAATATTTTTAATTTTATATAAGTATGCCAGTATTATTACGGAATATCGGTTGAGTATCACTTCAGCATGCTGTCATTTTTGGGGTAGGTATTGCAGGCGCTACTAATGACTGCCTGCCGTACCCCAGCTGTTTAGTCTTCAATAAATATATTGACACATCACTGTACTTTCATGACACTATATATCTAATTTAAATGTTCTTGTTATTATTTCTTCAACCCTTTTGCCGCTTAGCACATTACATCATCTCTCATCTACCGGAAAGAATTGCCTATTGCATTCACAAAATATACAACCCACCTAGCAGCATTTCATGGTAGAAATGCAGCTAGGTGGGCCTACTAAGTTTTCTTCCTCACAAACACACTGTGCATAATTGAAATAATGATTCATTTAGGAGAGGTACAAAACAAAATGAATTTCTGAAAAGAAAGTTTCCAGGTAAGAAAGCAAATGTTTCATCTCTGTAACACTGCGGCCCGAATTGCCTTTCCATTGATATCCTCAGATAGCATCAGACTGCAACCACTTCGTCAAGTTGCGCGATGGGTGCGGAACAGACGCATGTTACAACCGAAGAATTTTATGTATATTTCTAGCCAATGAATATTTTCGAATATTCACTTGAGCTGCTGTATTCGAATTTATAATTCATGACTGCTTATTGCATTAATGGCACGGGAGTTACTCTCTTCCGACTTTTTTTGCTATCTTTTGTAACGGAAATAAAATTCACAAATTAGATATAGCTGAGCCCCATAAAATACTCCTCGGAACTAGAGCGTGAGCAAAGGCTCATATGAAGTGATATCTGATTACGGGTGGGATAAGTTCCCAAAAGCTTTATTTTTGTTTTTCATGTAGCTACGCGTTGTGCCAACAATAAAAATTGTGATTCTATTTTTTTTTCTACTTCTCTCTGCCCGACGAAGCCACAAACACATGCAGGGGCTCTACCAAATGATATACATGCAGTCAACTTTCCGTACAATTTCTTACGACTTTTGATTTATATTCGGCTTTGCGCGTATAAGAAAGAAATGGCATGGCTTTCTGATAAAGGTGTCCATTGTCACCACAGCTATTGCAAACAATTAGATTTCCTTCCTTTTAAATGCGAATCATGCAAATTGGAGGTTTGCTTTTTATTATTACCGTACCTTGGTCTATTTCTTATAAGAGTCACGGAAAAAAATAATGAAGCATTTATTCGAGAAATTTCCAGCATTGGTGGCTCTGCAATCTTGTCTATATTTTGTAAAGAATTTAGTTTTTACTTTATATAAAATTGGTTCCTTCTGTAGACTAATGAAAAACCATGGTAGCTGACTAGAGATATTTTCAGTCTTCAAAAAACACATGGTATATTCTCCATATGCTGCTTATAGTTTTGTTCAGAGCATTATCGACCTGAAGAACACAGTTGCCTCGGTCCTCCGAAGGTAGATAAAAGAGTGATGATTTGCCCATATTGCTTGGAAAATATTCAAATGGTAAGTTCAGACTTTACAATGGCAGCGGATCTTATGGCGTATAGGCGTGGTGCATTCCCTTGTTTGAATTGATTATACTATTTTTTGTAAATAGATTGGAGGGGAAGATCCTAACATTTCCTGGCAAGAACGGCATGCGCCTCATTGTCGCCCATCCATGTATGAGAAGCGAAAGCAGCAAAGTAGAGGCACTACATGCCCTGTGAGCGGATGCCGCGAGGTAGTTATTTTTCTCTAACATTTTGAAACAAGAATGGAGCAATGGCTTAATAGCAAGTTTGCAATGAGCTTATATCTTTTATTTCTTTTGCAGAAATTGACTGAAATAAGTAGTTTTCGCTGCAGACATTGTAATCAAACTGTATGCCTGCAACATCGATCGCAGGAAGATCATATCTGCCGAAAAGAATCAACTAAAAGTAAAAAACCGAAGGCTACAACTGTTCGTTATCAGGCAAAAACTGCGAAACCATTGGCGAGATTTGGAACTTTCACCAAAGAATTAGAAGGTTTGTATAGAGCCAAAAGCTGTTTCACCAAATATGCGACGATAAAGTTTTATTCCGTTTGGTAGTGGTTAGTGCATTAGTTAAACGAAAATCCCTTCTCATGAAATGTATTTTATTGATGATTTGATTGGTAGTGGGCAGTTAAAGAGAATAAATAATGAGCTAGGAATCTCCACATTGTGGTAAGAATCTTTCTCTTTATTATGGCTTGCGGTACACTACTTGTGTTCAGCAACTGCTCATCGTCGGAAGCAAGGATACAACTCGCAAAAACCTAGCCCCAATCATCCTCCTCAAACAAAGGTGAATTGCATACTTCCATCGATGCATAGGTAATGTATTTAGTACCAATATCAGACAAAAACATCTATTTCTGTTAACATTTTTTTGCCACACATTCAGAAAACGTTATCTGAAAAATCTCATCGCTGGTGCTCGATTCAGTAAAAATTTAGTCTTTTTTGTTTGGGATGCGAATCGTTTGATAAGTATTTCAATCATTAAAATTGGAGCGCTTACGACTTCTAAGGCAAGCGTGAGTACCAAAAGAGAACATGCGATGTTGTAAGAAGAAAAATTTCTTCTTTGCTGTGCAAAGATTTGTAAATATAATTTTTTGCCACTGGCCAAAGTGTATAGTTAAACCATTATAAAATCAGCTGAATTTTTTGAACGATATTTTTCCCTGAAATATTTTGCCGGAACTCCAAAAATAACATACTTACTGATGAAAATATTGGTGAGAGCATTCGCTGCATTTATCCCAAGGAACCAACCCTAGAAAGAGCATAAATTGAAAATGAAACATGTCACATAGAAACCATGTTTTTGTCTACCGTTGCTGCATCAGTGAGGCTTACTGCGGGATGTTCTTTTTGATAGACATAAATTGCATGATAAGTATCATGCTGAAATCTATTTTTTAGGAGGCAGTCAAAAAATTTACAAACAACGCTCACTCTAATTTTTCGATAGAAAACATTTCAATCAATGCTGTAGGATAACTTTTCGCACGTTTTTTTCATTTTGGGACCCTTTGGTATAATTTACTTCTTACCTTCCATTGAACAGAAAGGATATTATTTCCATGTTCTCCCCAGAATGGCATTCCGCGCGCAGTGATAGAAATAAGCTTTAAGAAAGGAACGTTAACAGAACGCGATATTTCATCTGTACAGTTGATTCGGAAAAGGCATGAAAACTTTGTTGGTGGAGAAATAACTAGAAAGAGTAATCCAACAGTAAGGCTGAGGCATGTTCTGACGGACAAAAGTGAAAAAATGTTGCATCTAACTATGAGAATGCTTTTCCATTGATAGAACAAAATAAAATAAGTAGATTTTATAATTCTCCTTTTTTGCTCAAATGCTTCATATACTTCAACAATGACTCCCCAGTAGAGTGTCAAAAATTACAGAGAAGTATATTCACAAATGCAAAAGATAACAGAAGACAAAAGAACACCTCAAACGTTTTCAATCATACAAAAACTATCACGTGTTGAAAAAATGCATGCATACATGGTCAGCCAGATGTTGCGAAAAACGTTTAGACGAAATTCTCCACCCAAACTGAAGACAAATGCGGCGTTAATGAGCTGGAAGCACAACCAAATACACACACAGGGAGCTTCGTAGTTGTCACTTCTGTAGAATACAAGAAAGCATCACGAAAATACCACTGAAACAAAATTGCAAGCAAAATTACAATTAAACACCAATCCTGTTCGCTAAGAGAAATGCCATAACTGTTTTGAATACACAGAAGATAGACAAGCCAAAGTTATATATGACATGAAAAGTAAGATTTTTTCAAGGGATCGCTTACTTCATCCACCAAGCATACACTGGAATTTCTGCATTGTAATCAAAGGAAGATCGCAAGCCTAAATAAAAGAATCATGAGACCAGTATCTATTTAAAAAATAGATTTGTAAAAAATTAGTAAGACATGCCGTATGCTATTTTGCTAGAACATAATTAAAATTCCCGAAATATTATCCACGAAAAGTAGGGAAGTACACCTCATGTTGCTGTTATTCCAGACAAATTTCGTAAAAAGTATAAAATTACAAAAACTTAGTACATTGCGTTGAACCTTGACCTTACCAAAAGAAGACATCTTAGCAAATAGAACGCAAAGGAATAAAACGTCTACTAAAACAATGGATCCAAGAGAAAGAATTGTAGTGGCACCTAGTAAGCTGGAGGTAGGAGAGCGTATCTGAAGCTTTGAATTTGGCCTAAAATGTTAAGCAAATATTCTAATTTAGAACCGAAGAATTCCATAGGAACTCAAAAAATAAGCAAACAAACCTGGATAGAGTCATGGCCTTGGATAATCCAATTAGAATAAAGCAGTCAACATAAACATATCCCATTTCTGGCATTGTAGCATCAACTAATCCGAAGAGTGCAAGCTTAACAATAGAAATCAACAATCCAAAAAGAAGTAAAAACTTGTAGCAAGCCAAGGATGTTGCTAAGCTGCCTCTGCCTTCTCTGTAATGTTACAGCTCATACATTTTCTTCGTAAAAGACAATACTACCAGGTTAGCATGCTTTTTTTAGTAATAGTCTCGCATGCAGTCAACAAAGGCAATTTCTCTCTATAACTCTTACCGCAGTAAATCCAAAACAGATGTCGAGAGTTGTGATTTAGAAGTAAAAGAAGAAATAAGAGATGACTCCTCCTATTGATATAAACAAATTAAATTTGTTTTTTTGAGTTGACACTTGTACAAGGGTTCGAAAACCCTAAAAAAATACAACAGAAATGCAGCTTACATCCGAAAAAGAGATACCAGCATGAGCCACTTTCAATGCCCCACAGTCATTTGAACCATCACCACACATTCCTGTTACATAGCCTTGGTCCATGCAAGCCTGCACCACTAATACTTTATCCTAAAATAGCCAGATATTCACATAAATGTATACAATAGCACCATATGATCGAACAGATATAATCGTATTTTGGTTTAGTAGCACACCTCTGGATTCATTCTTGAAAAAATTCTGATTCGCATGAGAACACAATCCAGTGCACTTATCACCATTTCATCTGCATTAAATAACCTTATAATAAACTGTGGTAACGGTACTTTGAATACTATAGGGTGCTAAATCTACAAATCACAATTGTAGTGTTGTCCAATTCCCTCATAGTTCATTTTCCGCAATTAAATTAGCGAAATTCGAAGCATGGCAGCTAACCTGCACCAGCAAGCGTTTTAAGAGGCGATACTGGCAATCTCATTGTTCGTAACATGTGAAAGGCATCAGATGGTACTATCAATTCCGTATATTTCTGTAAGAAGAAAAAAATTTGCGCGGGAATATCTTCTACCAATGGAAATGGGAAATGCCTTCATATTTTCAATCTTAAAGATAAGAGGATGCAAATAAAATAACATGGAATAAGGTGCACTTACGTCTCCACAATAAACTTGCATACAGTCAACTGGTTCATTGGTTTCCATATCGCACCACATTACCCCCTCTGAACCAACACTAGCAAGAAGCACTGGCCTACTCGTAGATACAATAGTCGATTCGTTTGATGAACTTACTACCAGTTGAGTGGGCACCTGAAAAGCAATGTAAAGTACAGGCATTCCTATTGACTACCTAATTTGATTGTATACATCTCCTCAACGAAGAGGGCTCTCGAATCATGTAAAAATATATGCAAATTTAGATAGATTAGTTCTATTGATTGTATGGATATAATAGAGTGGGTAGAGTTATCAAATTATACCGTAGGATATGTTTCAAACATGCCACACTTCTTTGCAATATGGAAAGCAGTGGTACTGCTATCTCCGGTCACCATTACGGGACGAATTTTCCCTACTTTCAGCGCTGAAATGGTAGAGGTGCTTTCAGGCTTAATATCATTACGAAAAAGTATAAATGACAAAAATGACAGGTTGGATTCTGCATCATCTCTAGACATTTTCGAAAAACTGCCATAGAAGCACAGTATGAACAAAAATAAGACATTTATTGATTGCTTATGTAAATGTCTATCTCTATTAGAATTCATTAAAATTGAATAGAAATTTGCTACCCGATAAAGAAACTTCCCACAAGAGCAGCTTAAATATAACATGGAGCAAAAACGTGAAATATGCAAAAGAGAACCTAGACGTATTTCTTTCAGTTGAACAAAACGATTGTGCATTGTACTCTAATAGCCGGGAGATCTTCTCATTAATGCGGTGCGCTAGCTAGCAATACTCTCCAAATAATGAATTTGGTGCTTCTATACACGAAAACTATTTACTGAAATGCATACATTCACAAAGCTTTCGATATTTCATTACCACCTTTTCTTTTTAATAGTAAGTGGCACTTTAAGGTAGATTTGGGGTACATGCAAATTGGAAATCTTATTTAAAAGCTGTATTCAGTCATATTGAAAACAGTTTCGATCATTAAGAATAAGTAAGTAAAAGGTTTTGCCTTTACACAAATAAGTTTAAACCTGTTTTCAAAATCTTTGATTATTTTATAACCGAGCGCAAGCACATAATACCCTTCACGGCTGTACTCGCGGCTCTTACGATGATAATTTGCATCTACACCATGAATACACATCTTTTCCAGTTTTTCACAGCTCCCTTTACAAAAAACGATTCCGACATGCTTCTGAGTGGCTGTATACACATTTTAAAAATCAGACCAATAAGAAATTTTCTAGTTTTTAGAGAGTACCAAATGATATTTTTACTATATTCAAGCACAGTATTTCTTATAATAAAAATCTAAGGTGATACGAAATTATTCGTTTTAATGAACTACTTACCTGTTTGGAAGTTTTGTACAATCACACTCATGCTTTGACGGACATGATCAAACTCAAAAACTTTCATAACAGTAGCACCTAAATGTAAGAATAGCTCATTGCATATTTTATCGAAAGGGCATCATAGTTTTATTGCTGAGCAATTTTACCACACTCATCGTTACATAAGGCTCAATAATAACATATCTTGAGCAAGATAGAGTAAAACATAAACCTAATACCACATAGTCACTCGCTCTCTCTCTCTCTCAACTCTCTCTCACCCTCCCCCTCTCAACTCTCTCTCACCCTCCCCCTCTCAACTCTCTCTCTCTCTCTCTCTCATGGGAATAAAAAGCAATATAATTAGCTGCCAGTACGTGGAATATGAATTATACAAGAATAATACTATGCCTAACAAAATAATTGCAGAAATAAGCATCACAGCATGAATTAATAAAGCAGCTGTTCTAAAATTCAAAAATGTGGCTTTGTACATACAAAGAAACATACTGAAATTCCGGCGTACATCCGAGTGGAAATAGCGCCATCCATTTTCTTTGTCCTCTCGTACTGTGCCGCAAGTAGCCTGAAAAAGGCTGGAAGATACAAAAATGTATGCAATAGTATAACCAAATATCACAAATAAACAAAAATTTGTAATGAAGGATAATATGGTGAAAACAACAATTACCACAAAAATTTCAGCAATGCTGAACTTACGCCATTTCTAATTCATCTCCAGTATAAACACTGCTTTCATCAGACAAGACTAAGGAGTGGCACGTGCTCAAGCCAGCAAATAGCATATCCGGTAATTTATCTGCAAATCAACACTAGGTCCTTAAAAAATAAAGGTAGAATGCTAGATGGGCAAAAATCTCTTTCGATAAAATAAAAAGTGGAGCCATATAGTATCTTGAACAGGGAGGCAGTGTAAAAAAATAACACACTATGCCAGTACCACAAAAAGCTTTGGAGGACAAACAGAAACCAGGGGATAAGATTTCATTTTTAGATTTCGTATCGGATTTTATGTTGCTGCTATCGACTATAGTTTCAGAAACGTTTTGTGGAAGCAGAATTAACTCTGAAGTTGTGCTTTCATGTGCAGTAGAAGCGCACGCTAAAGAGGGTAATACACCTATATACAATAAATAAGAAATATATTTCTTGAGGTATAATCCTATGAATAGTTTTATAAAAAAAAAAGCTACTTCTGACAGAATCACGCCATTCTACTGAAACAGTGATGTATGTCCAATTATTGATAAAAATGGAAATTATAAAGGAATAAACAGACGGTACCGATAAATTCCATGCGCTGCTTAGTTAATGTACCGGTTTTGTCAAAGCAGAGAACGCGTACTTTTCCACAAATAGCAATTTTTGCAGTGTCAAGACAGTAAATTCTATTATCATGAAGAAGACGTTGGGCAGCCACGTTTTGGCCAATGTACAAAATGGCAGAAATCCAGATGGGTGTTACCTTGGATAAAAAAAAAATCGTAAAGTCTACCTTAAAGTATGTAACTGCAAAGAAAAATTCGAAATGCGTTTATTGCTTTGTAGGAATCAACAAGAATCATTCCTTTTAAAAAAAAAAAAAAAATGATTGACAGGGAGGGATGCATTCTATGCTACTTCCTAGATGAGGGATGTAAAAAAAGAAAATGGTACTACTCGCGATTAAATCCTTCGAAATTTCTCCCATTACAGTAGAAGATAAATGTGAAATAGGTCATACCTGTGAGATGGTCCCTAAACTATAGAAAAATGTGGCAGAAGATTTTCCTAGTAAAAATGTCTGCACGCAAGGCTAAACATGTGTATTGTGGTACACAGTCACACACGCACTAGGACTCGGTAGACTCTCTTTTTAGTAGAAAGCAAGCCATAAATCTCTTAATTATTTGAGGGAATAGAGACACTGGTGCCTCCAGGAAAAAATAAAGATCAGCATTACATTGCTGAACCAAAAAATTAAATTTTCTTAACCTGGACAATGATGCAAGAGAGTGCATACGCCCCAAGAAGTAGGAAAACAATTGGTAATTGCTGACCATATTTTACTAACAATGATTTAGCAGCAAAAATAGATTGCAGCATCACGCCACGATTAGTCGTAGCACCAGTTCGAAATGCTAAGCCAACCATTTTTCCTTTGACATCCGCTTGGTAGCAAGAGTCCACTTCCACACCCAGCGCTTTCAAAGAGCCAAATTGAGAAACTATATGTGTACCTATGTGTAGAAAAAAATATAGAAGATGTGTTTTTAATAATACATGAAAATGCATTCAGAGTATGGACTCCCTCAGAGTATCTCTAAGACCTTCTTCCATAACTCTATTTACGAGAACGTTCTGAACGCAGAATAATTATTCCTATAAAAAATTTATCTCTCGGGTTAAGTAAAAGTGTAAGGGAAACTCTTACGGATTAGGAGAGGGTAGAAAACTTTAAGAAAAATCTACTTCAGAGAGGCATTCAAAACAAATTCTTAATTTGCAACCTGCCGATAAGAGGCTCGCTCTAGAACTCTGATGGTCCCAACAGACATATTTTGAAGGAAGAGAAATGGCATACTTTTGCACCGGAACGGATTCACCAGTCAAACTGCTTTCATCCACTGCTGCTTGGCCTTGTAATATTAGGACGTCACAGGGAACGATAGACGAATTCCCTAACAATAAAATATCACCTGAGTGATACAAACAATAAATAAAACAATCCAGATGAACTACAGACATTTCAAATGAAATTGCAAAAATTCAGAATCATCCCCTTAGGCTTGCAGATACCCTAATAGCTCATTTCAAATACAGCATGGATGAAATCACATTCCCGGCCGTAGTTTGCTAAATAATTAAATCATTTTAGAGTTTAATATATACTTACCAATGACCAATTCTTCGGCAGGAATGACTATTGGGCAGCACTCTCTTATGACAGTCACAGAGCATGTATTGGCAGATAATACCATTGCACGAAGATCCTGCTTGTTTTGTCGTGTGATCAACATTTTATGAATACTTGAATAAACAGTAAGGGCCGCCCAGATAGTGGACGTCAAAAAATTTCTCCAGAAAAGTTGTGCCCAGATGATAGAGGCCTGTAAAATGAAGGAGAATCGTCGCGCCTCACTGAGATTACACACAGGTGTGCAATAAAGCAGCATTGCTATTGGATCAAAATGTTTCAAAATCCACACAGTGTATTTTTCGATAAATTACAGTATAACAGGAAGATCTAACAATAATTTAAAATAATAAGAAACAAAAATTTCAATAGTTAGCATAGTTGAAAAATGATAAAATGCCTCACGAACTTCAAGATTGCTTGGGAAAACGATTCCACATCATATTCAATGACATTCCGGCCAGTAAACTCTCGTCGAGTAAGAACTTGCTTAGCTGTTAGCCCCCTAAAATGATTTTCTTCGGCTAGCTTCAACAACTTTCCAATCTAAACTCATAAAATGAAAGCAACAGACTTGCAAAATCCCGACCCCTTTTTCCAAGCTAGAAATGTGCATACATTTTTTCTTTAAAAAAAAATTCCTCAAGGTTTAAATCCAATAAGAATGCACTCAAAGCTAGTAAGCAGCAGGATCCATTATACAAATACTTTGCTAAAAGCAAAAGTAAACCAAATATACAGCTACTTCCTCTTATAAACTATTTCAACAAGGATTCAGGGGAAACGCATGCATTTACGTGAAAGCACCTGTATTGAAGCATCTACAAATCTATTCACGAGAGGACAATAGCAACGGCGATTGCAATGATAGTCAAAATACCGAATTCCTCCCTCTGAAACGAAGACGGTAGCTACGGTTAAAAAACGTCTGTTTCCATCTTTAGTGGAAAGAAAGAGGTGAAGGATCCTCCAGAATTCACTCAGAAGCCCAAATCTACCAAAAATCAAAAATGCACTTTTTGGAAACGGATTAATTAAAAAGAAGCAAAGCCTACGGTTTACTCAATTTTTTTAAAAACAAGGCAAAATACGATTAAAAGAATAGCATCTACTCTGCTAGCATGCAAAATTACAATTAAAAGTTGACATAACAATCCTATACTATTCTAATTGGGTACAACACGGCTTTGACGTTAGCTCTTTCATTGCGTTTTCATCGATGTGAGAAATATAAGCCCCTAAAACTCAAAGTTGACTACGTTCAGAAAACAAATCATAAGCATGAAATATAGAAAAATACACAGAAAGGATATATCTTACTTTTCAATTAACTTAGGTTTCCCTGACATTTCATCTAATTCTTTGGGTTCTTCAAAACTAACGAAATCGCTCACGGCGAGCTCAGAACGAAGGGAAAAAAAAGTACTGTTCGGTGTGCAGGTAATAAGGATGTCTATACGCATTGTTTAACAAAAAATGTAAAATTGGGAATTCTCCTAATAGAAAGAATTATTCAACCAAAGGCATGCTATGTACAAAAAGAATTCGTTGCACTTCCTGTATAATATAGTGGTCCTAAAAATTAAAAGAATTCATACACAAGGAATCCAAAAATCTAACAAGATTTAGAAAGAGGGTAACGACTACAGGCATCACTGTGATTCACAGAAAATCTAATGAAAATAATGCATCTACTACACTTTGCAGTTACAAACGTACTAAAAGTAGCCCAGAGGCTCAAAATCCATGCAATTATGAAATTTATTGCTCTAGCATCCCAGTCCACATGGGCACGATCGGATGGGATATATATCTCAAACAGAACGATGAGGGCAAGCAAAAAGTTAGATACTACTAAGATACAAATAAGGTACTGTTTGAGTCCACTCCCAAGGGTGCTCTTGACAAATCCCTTTTGCATTGGTAACCAAGTAAAAGAAGTGAACAAGCCTGTAAATTCATCATTTTTTGGATGAACAGTACACTTCATCAAACCCTTATAAGACGATCGGTCACTAGAAGGGAGCAGAGTCTCAGTTTCTTTAGCATGGAAGCTTTGTGACTGTGAAAAATAGTTTGAATCCTTCCATGTAGATGCACGTTTGCTCCCATAATGTCCATCGTCAACGGAAGAAGCATCTTCGGATTCAAATGTGCCATAAGATGTATTTAATCCTTGCTGTAAAACTGCGTAATATCATATTTATATCCATTATTATAAACAAAAACCAGATTCCAACTATAAAAAATAGACATGCTAAAACTACAAAACGCATAGATTAGGCTCGTAAAAGATGGATATCACACTATTTAGATGGATATCATACTATTTAGATGAATATCACACTATTTAGATTCTAGAACAAGAGGGGATGCACCCAAAACAAGGAGATTCTCTGTAGCTAACTTGAAAATATAACAAACACTCGATAAGCCCATAAAATGCCCTATGCATTATTTTTAACTTAGGACAAAGAGGGGAAAATCAATTAAGCAGGAAAATAGAAAAAATCGTGGATTTCTATGATTCATGTTAACTTCATAGACCCAAGCAAATAATTTAATATCCTTGAAACTTTATTTTGACTCTTATAACTAGTAAACACTCCCATGGCAATAACGTAAGATACCTCGAACTGCATCTTTTTCGCTACGGGAATATTCTCTTGCAAAATATGAATCCATTCGATACTTATATAGGTTCCTATAAATTTAATATAAATAATAATCACTTTTAAAATAGTTTATCCAACAAACTGCAAATAAATAAATAACTAAAACTAACTATACGATCTTCCAAAAACCATAAATAAGCTGGATATTGATTTATTCAAGCAGGAAACAAAAAATTATTACTTTATTAATTAAAGCAAGAGCCATAACGTTCTTTAAAGCAATCATAAAGAAATACAATTAAAAATAGACTTGTGCTATAAAGTCGTATGATCTCCATTGTACATTGATACCTTCTTTCCCCTGTTTCCCAAACGAAATTCTTTGAGTAAGATAAACAGAGTTCTTAAAAATAAATAAGTAATCCGGATATAATATTCCAATTCATATCAATATACAAATGTAACTATTGCGCTCAACAAATAAAGGAATAGCCTAAATATTATTATACAGTTTTGTTCTTAATCTGCTCATGTAAATTGTGGAATACATATTTACCAAGCAATCAAAAGTAGAAATGCTGCAGAGCACAGGATTGTAACGAAATACAAACTCAATGAGATTAGAGGAGGAGCAGGTGCGAATCCTGTCCATATCGCCATTTTATCCAATTGGCGTTTACAGACCTTTAATATAGAGCAGCACAAACTCTATGGAAAATGTATTCGCAATGATCTTACACACGAAGCAAGTAGAAACTATTCTATTCAGATTTAGGAAAACGTCGCTATATACTAGTTGGCATATCACAGTGGAATTGTTAAAATGATCGAGAAAAATTTACAAACGACCAACTCCGTATAACAAAAAAATGGGGTGTAACCACTTTCTTGCATAAGATATTTCAATTCTGTATTGTGTGCAGAGTTAATTTGCTATTACCGTTTTTTAACATAAATCTTCCATCTTTCTGAAATGACTTTAGGTTGGAAGGAACAAAAATTCGAGAGGTTAAGTAAGATTGCTGCCTGAAAAGAATACACATTAACAGCCCTATTATCAAACAGACGGTTACTATTGTACTTTTAAACATAGCAATATCAATAGGCTACCATTCGGAACAGCACATCATCAAAACTTCATTAAGTAAGTTAGTTAGTTGCTATAGCTTTCTAATTGCTCTTGAACCTCAAAGGTTTCAATATTTTTGCAGAGAGTAGTTATCGTTTGCTTCATAGGTTTATCTACGACTATATAAGCTTTATAAAAGCGATACTGTGTGTGCCCCGCCGTCAATCATCAAACAGGTTCATGAAGTTAGGCTTGAACTATCAAAGAAATAGCTTCTAAATTATTTCGTGAAACAGCCATCTTTTATATACAAATAGACTTCAAGCATGTCGTAGTAATTGCACTTTATAGTGATTCAAATACAGATAAAACACAAAAAGCTTCAACAAATATGAATGTAGCTCACTCACGCAAAACGTAAGCTATTACACCCACTGTCAAAGAATTAAGAGTATAATTATGATTCACGCTTTCACCGCAAACTAGCATTCCACGAATTTCTTAAAGAAAAAAATATACGGTACATTTTTACGCGCCTAAGACTTTGATTAGGTACACATTACAAAAACGATTCCAGTGTAGGAAGATTCAATATCTCATTGAGGTGAAATGGTTTTCAAAGGGACCCCCGTAGAAGATAAAATTATGGAAAGGTACAAGTCAGTAGTGATACCCCTTAACTACCTTTCTTCGCTGTCACAATAGTAATGGGTATTTGCATGGTTGAGTAAAAAGCATCATAAGTTTGATACTCACATGTGGGTCATCTATATTTCTTAGCACAAAACAGATTAAATGAGCTTGCAAACCTTCAGCAAAATCTGAGTTCTATCACGTTATTTCAGTCAATGGAAATGTAGCAAACATACTGAGGAAAATCATCAAATACTGCTCAAAACCTGTTCGAGCTCGCAAATGATCAAATAGACATTATTGAAAAGATCTGAATCAAATATCAAAGAAGTTATCGCTGTAGCAGATGCAGCAAAATGAATGGTGAGGGCTTACAAACACCGCTGTGATACAATGATTCCGAGTGAGCACCTCTCATATGAACTTGACGTAAATATAAAATAGCGAGTTGAAGAAAAGAAATGGTAGCATTATCATAACTCTCATATGCTGTAAAAAAAGAATGTCTACTAGACTGTTTAATACTTTTTGTATTACACAACCTTACCCTATGTTCCATGCTATCTTTTTTGAAGTCGGTTGTGTGTTCAGTATAAAAAATGTATGTGACCCCTAATTTGAAGGGTCTTCATTAAATAAGACGTATTCTTTCATACTTGTGACTCCAGTCAAGCAACAAATCTAATTTTCAGTGTTTGGTTCACATCATATTATATTCGCAGAAATTATTTCTACTCGCTTCCTCTCTTTGGCCAGGAGACTGTTTGCTGTTTTATGATGCTACAGTAAGAACGTAGTGCCTTCGTCTACAGGCAAGACTGTGTTATGCTTGCAAAATTGCTTTACTAGTTCAGCCGCGTTGCTAGAAAAGGCAAATTAGAAGCATTCTTATAGAAATTCACCTATATCTAATGCAGGTAGCACGGAACGAGCGGCTCAACGCATCAGAAAAAAAGATTACCAACGGCTTTGGTTCTTTTCTAAGGGTTAAATCAGTCCGAAGTGTAGCTACGATGTCGTCTCATTAATTTTATCTATTAAATATAAACATATGAAGAAAAGAGTATATAACCTAAGTGGCTATTGCATAGAATAAGCGCTAAAGATTAAAAGCCTTCGCCCAATGTGGAAATTCTATGCGGATATATTTTCCTTTATATGATATCTTCGTAATAATTTATTCAAGTCAATGCGGTCACTGTAATCTTTTCAAGCTATGTATTTTATATGAATCATGGGCATACAATCGAAAAAAACTGTTTTTCATGAGATACCCTCTAAATCTATGCAATTAAATTTTTGTATGTACATGGTTACAATTTTATCTGCCATTTTCTGTAAAATTCTTATATGAATGTAGCTAGTTTCTGCTAAAATGCTTGCCTGTTCTTGTTTTTACAGGAGAAACATTGCAGTTGCACCTAGAAGCTTTTCACTATGGCGTCACTAGCATCTTCTGTAAAGATGTCCGTTCGCGAGAGTTTGTTACGGTCAGTTGAACATTTTTTTACAATTTTTATACTATAAAAATATTTTTGAATGTCTGTTTACTAATCAAATTATGTAAGACTAGAAGTGCATTCAAATTTGGAATTTTTAGTTACCAAATTTGGCAGAATTTTTTTTAGTTTTAAGGCGTAAAAAGAATGTCTACCTCATTGCCCTTGATTGACATTAAAATTAGCAGTTGATTGTAATGAAACTGCTTATAATGTGTCCTCATCATTTCATAACCTCTCCTGCGGAAATATATAATGAAACGGTACTGGCAGAAATTTTGGGTTTTCCAAGGATATATGCGTATTTTTATGAAATCATCTAGCGGAGATATTCATTTTAATACTGCGTCTATATGTGTGCAAATTGCACACGTGTATTATTTTCTTAGTTTGACGATACTCCCTGTTCCGCTTTATGAAGAAAATCTGTTCATATCTTTGCTTCACCTTTTTACCCATTTTACTGAAAGATTTACTTGCCTTATAAGACCACACTGTTTTACACCTTTCTGACGCTTATATAAATTTGACTGTTTATTTTTTACTATATTTTTTGCATAGTATTAAAAGATCTGATGACGATGCGCTTCACAGATTTACTTGTCTTTTGTCAATAGAGCAGAGGCACAAATGAAGGACTTATTGATTGAATATGATGATTTTGATTGGATCCTGGGTTAGTTTACCGCATGCTTTTATAGTTTCCCCAGTCGAAATATTTCTTTTAAGCATGTGTACTATGGAGTATATGATTTTGTATCTTTCAAACTCTTGAAGTTATATTTTATAGGCTTCCTGATGTATTTTCACGACAGATTCAAGTGCTGGCGATGAAAGTAGACAACTCAATAGAATAGGCGGCCTTGATATATCTCCTATTCAAGGATATCCTGAAAAAGTGGTTGCCACCCTTTCCATTTTAGATTTTCGTACACTGAAAGTAAGAGTTTTGTTACAAAACCACGTTACTATATTTTACTAGTATATATACGAATCAGAAATTTCTACGGTGCCTCTGCTGCAGGTTTTGCGTAATGTCACAGAAATATTCGACTGCAAAGTTCCGTATATTCCGAGTTTTCTTGGGGCCCGTGGTATTTATAATATTTATGGGAAATATTTTTATACCCGCAAGAGCGGCTGATTCCTATGCAATGCGCGTTTCAAAAAATAAATATACTAATAGTCGAATTTTCTGTGTTCAACCAGAAGGACCCATTTTTGCTCATCTAATACATATTTTGAAGGTAGCGATAATGCTCCATTCGATGCAGAACTACAAGGAGTATCCAACAGTGTATCTTCTATGTTTTTATACAACAGGAAGAACATTTAGATTTGTTACCACAAGTGCTCATTGTTGACGGAAATGGCATGTATCATACGAGAGGTACGTGAAGAAAAAATATTCTTTGTGTTTAAACTACCTTGAAATGAGTAAAATAATAATGATTTATGTTTTTACGTTTGTAAACATTCCCAAGTCTACTTATTGAACCGTCTCTTTTGCTCTTTTACATGCCTCTCTGTCCATGGTAAATCAAATTTTATTCTTTGCAGGTTTTGGATCTGCATGCTATGTTGGAGTGAAGACAGATATTCCGACGATAGGTGTGGCCAAGACGCTACTAGCAATTGGAAATATTGATAACAAATACATTCAATCCAATCAAAATCGCTTAGCAAAGTAAGTTTATCCGCTTGCCGCCATTAATCTCCCCGAAATATCGTATATTTGCAATACTTTTTCACGGTTGCCAATCACTCCAAAATAGAAATTTTTTAAATTGCTGCTACTCTTTGTAGACGTGGTGATTATTATTTGTTGAATAATAAGGAAGGGAAACACATTGGAGCCGTACTTTTGTCCAGTGCCACTTCCAAAAAACCTTTATATGTTTCAACGGGTCATCGTATTTCCCTTGGTACATGCATTTCTATTGTGCTCTCCATTTGCAAGCATCGCTTATGTGAACCGGTAGGCTTACTTCTACATGTCATAGCATCCTGAAAAATCATCCGATTATGTATATACATGCACTCATTTTTTAAGCTTCGTGAAGCTGATTCGAGATCAAGACAGTACGGAAAAAAACTCGTAAAAAAATGGAACCAAAAGGCTTTCAATTAAGTAAAGGAGGAAATTTAATCGCAATCGCATGCTTATGAAGAAAAACGTATTAATTTTTATCCTTCGTTTTTGCTCTTAAAAAATACGTTCCTTGAAATTTAATCGCAATCGCATGCTTATGAAGAAAAACGTATTAATTTTTATCCTTCGTTTTTGCTCTTAAAAAATACGTTTTTTGATATACTTATTGTATTCTTTTATTTCAAATGCATTGCTTAGTAGCATATTCCACTTTAAAACACGCTAAGGATTATCAAGTCAAACTTGCGCATTTCCGTAATAATTCTTTGTATAGAGGTTGTAAGTTGAAAATGTTAGAGGAAAACTTAAAATAGCCGCTTACAGAATCAGAGGGATTACTGCTTTTCGCTCGCGTGGATAATTTTTGAATTGCTTGTGGTACCATCTATGTTGTTCTAACCCACGCCGAGAGAGAAATAAAAGAGTGAAAATGGCAAAACTGAATGCTTCATATGAGTTGCAAGCGGTGGCAAAGCCAAACCACTCGACAATTTCTCCAAAGTAGTTTGCACAACTAACATAAGTGAACATCCTACCGTAAGGAATTTTGTATTTGGCAGAAAATTCCTTGTTTGTCGGAGGTTTCTTTGGATCTGCGGCTATTTTTCTCATATTCTTGCGTAAATTGGCCGCTGCTGCGGGACTGTCGGTGGTACTTTCTACAGGCGGAGGGATGGAAGGCATTTCAGTAAAACTTTTATTTCTTAGATTGATGAGGGTCAAATCAGAAAAGATATTTATTGCCCATCCAATAAAGAAAATGATAATTCCAATAAACAATTGCAACAGCGGTATCCATTTTGATAGCGGCATTGACCTTAGTGTTTCTGACATACTTATGGCAGCAGATGTTAATTGAAGAGAGTTTCGCCAACTCTCATTCATACTTTTTGCGAGGATATCGAAAGTCTCAGCGGCCGCTGAAATTTTCGAGGTAAATGTCAGTAATGAAAGGCTCTGCATTGTTCCATTATATATCCCAAATAATGTACCAGCCATACAAATCGAAAGTGGCATATGCGATCTCCTAGAATGACCTTTACCATATGCCAAGTAAGAATAAATAAGTGATCGATGAAGGTAATGAAAAAGAAAGAGGGTTAATAAGAGCTTGTGAAGAAAGCGTCCTGTACAAATAAATTTATTAGAGATGCAATGTCAAAACCGGAAATCTAGCAATGCTGTGTTGCGTTTTCACAAATCTGTTTTAATAAGAACCAGTGGGTGGCATGCAATTCGAGTAATTGCTACTGTAATCAGTTCGAGACAGATAAAAAGTAGAATTTGTACGATACAGCTGCTAAAAAGACATTAAGATGTGATAACAAATTCCATTTTTGCCCATATTTTGGCTTGTGCGGATTCTAATTTTTCAAATTAAAGGAAAATTTTTTATTTGGATAGAAACATGCTTAATTTTATTTGGATACAAAGCATACTTCATAAACCAATGCCCTGCTACCAAAAAAATTTGTTAATGCAAAATTTGTTTGAAATAATTAAAAACTGCCCAAGGAAGCATTTTACTGTATTTTCAATTTTACAACATTGCAAGAAAAGATGAAATACCTTAAAAAGGGCTGTAAATACTGCCTGTTTGTGGTTATTATTATTCAATTTTCCGAGGTTTTTAACTAAATATCTAACTTTATACTAAAAAAACTGGCATTTCCTGATGTGCAAAAGATGCGTTTTACTGTATACTTATTTTTAAGTTCCAAAATTTCAGCACAAAGAAAGCGGCAGATAGCTATGCATACAAATTCAAAAGGAGTTATACGATGTATTCTATACCTGGCACTGAGCCAAATATTTGCAATAACAAAATAGCAATAATCGCCGAGGGGATCTCCATTATAACCCAGCCAATTCTAAAGGGTATCTGTAATCTGAAAAGCAAAGCGGAAGATTCGCCTTCAAACTTTCCCCATGGAAGCCTGAGCAATCAATTCCATTTTAGTAAAAGGTGAGATTAGGGTTCACATATTATTACTTCAACCGCTTTCTCAACACCTTTGCAATATTCACGTGAAAGCAGAACAAGGGTTTGTATAGCACATTCTCGATCGCTGCATGAAATTTACAAAATTTCAGAAGGCCTAGGGGACCAAAAATACTTTTTTTTCCTATGTAAAAATAATACTGGTACTTAATAATACACTCTACAATTAAAAGTGCAGCTCGAATCGGTAAAATATGCAACATTTTATAAGGGCTAATGTTGAATGATTGTCCACAAAAAGTGCGAATTACAACCAATATTTGCGCAACTGTTCCATAAACCTTGTTGCATGGGAGTTTTTGAGTATGCAAGATTATTCTCAGGCTAAGGATTTTTGCAGCATAGTAACCATGGTGGGAAAACATCTTAAACATATGTAAAATCGTATAGGACTTATCTAAAAATCCGAGAGGCCTCCCGATGCTTGCAAAACATTACAGTTATCAGTGTTGTCAACTTTGAAAAATGTTAAAAGCAATTTGCTGAAGCTAGAGCGTACTTTATAAAATGCTGCGTCAAAAGAGAGAAGACTCCAAAAAGAATCAAGCCCGACGCCATATAATGCAGTATAGTGCCGCGATAAAAGAAATCCGAAATATCCATTATGGAGATGCTTAATGACCGATAATCTTTACTGCGGCTTGATGAAGCTATGGCTACTCGATGTTCACGTATCAGCACTTTGTTTATGAACCCGAGTACAAAAACAGGAAGGGACGCATCTATTCTCGTTCCGAAGAAGCAGCGAACTGGCGAGATGTCTATGAAAAGCTGCTAATTATTCAAGCTAATGATGCTCTGAAATTTATAGAGAAAAACAAAGATACTATTGTCAATGACTCTTGCCAGAGTATCGAACTCGGCAGTGCAAAACGCGATAGGAGAAAGCGTTCAGAGTAAACTCTGTAAGTGCACCAAATTTTTTGAACGCAGTACAAATTTTTCCCTATTGCCGTAGCTGAGCTTTACCAATGATTTTTAAAGAATACGTCTTTTTACTTGTGAGAAATAAAATGCTGGATACGGAAATTGTGGCTTTTTTAATGAATAAAAACTCGAGTGAATCGACCAAAAATACATTTTAAATGTGAAAACAAGGGGAAGAATTAGCACATGACGTAGTCACAGGAGTATTGCTTAGCAGGGTGCTAAACAATTATGTTGGCAGGTTCCAAAATGACAAATTAAAAAATTAACAGAGAATAGCCAATACCTTGTATCGATAGACTTATAGTGATTGGTTCATAGAAAACCAAGATGACCTAACTGAAATGAAAAAGTTTATAAATTTCTATGCTAAAGAGGTAAGTAGATGCCAAAAAATTTGTTCCAAGCGAAGATGGAAAGCACTGGATTACTGTTTTCCAATTGAATAGCAGAGAAAGCTTGACTTCGGTTACAATGACTGTTGCAAAAGTTTTCCATTTTTTCAACGGGAACAAAAAAGAACTATGCTCCATGATCGTTTACATTTGAAAAACTGCAGCTAACTACCATTGGAATAATGCAAAACTAGAGAGTAAAAACGATTTTAGTTGAAAAATTGAAATTTTCGAATTACTAGTTCATTTTTTATCATTAAATTCGTCGCTCTCAAGTTTATGTACCGTTTCCTTGATCTGCAGAATAAAGAAAATTAGATAAAAGGAAAATCAATTTCATTTTTAATTGAAAGAAGAAATCAAGCAAGCAAATACATCAAATAACCATGGAAGCGCTTTTAAAAAGCTTACCAATTCGACAGCACTGCCAAATTTTCCGGGATAATGCTGATCAATACGTTTCGTCAATGCCTTTAGTGTTAGCTTCAAGCCTTCAAAACTTTCCCTGAATATAACATGTGTTCATCCAAACAGGATCAAATGCAGCAATAACTCGTATAGCCTCAGGTAGTTTCGTATCAAAATTCGAGAAAGCAAGCAATAATTACTCATTTTGAAGCTTGTAAGCCGTAATATTCGTGTATGGAGGACAGAAACATATTAAAATAATCTAACATCTTTTTCTGAACTGGAAATATAACAAAAATGACGTACTTTGAAATTTTAAAACATGTGCTGCATTTGAACAACTTCTGAATTGTAACACCTAGTAACTCAATTCGCCCAGACAGTATTTCTTTTACTATATCGCTAGAAAAAATTTCAGTCTGTATACAATCGCAAAACAGATGCTAAGAAAAGTTTCCATTCTATTTGCCTAGGCCATGGCAAAAACATTTCATCAATTATTAATAAATGGAGCTAACGATTCGTTTTTTAGCAGATCAAACCTGAAGAATACGAAATTCACGCAGATACATCTCAAAGGCAAGCTCGTAACATCCATTGTACTCCAACAAAGTACTGTAGCAGTCCCAGATTTCAGGCTTATCCGCAAAATGATTCGATGCAACTGAAATTATATCAATGCAAGCGGCATAGTAATCTTGACCAGTTTTAGTGGCGGAGTTCGTGCTCGCGTTAGAAATGACAATATCAACAAGAAACGCAAAAATCCATGTGGGTAGCATCTTTTTCTGTAGCATATACAAAAATGAGCAATCTGGTTCTCTATCTTTATCTATTTGATGCTACTTATGTTAGCGTAAGAAGTGAAGCACAGATCACAAACATCCTAAAAAGGAATCATCACAGCTATACGGATAGAATAGGCATTTTAAAGCATTTGCAATATACCTGGTGAAGATCATCTATAATTACACGAATTCCTCTTATTACAGCTGGGATATCCCGCATCTGTATCAAAATACAATAGAAGTATTACGTAAGCCATATAATCCGTTTTTACGATCCCAACAGGTCAAACGGGCAATTGGCTCCAAGCATGCGTTCTTCCCATCGAGAACAAACTCCGAAAAATAAATTTCTACTTGACTTTCAATTTAGTGTTATTTTCTTGACTGATTATTACCCGAACGCCAACTTTGAGGTAAGTATCCCAAACTTTCCAATTTTCATTACAATACTTCACTGCCTGTTCCACGCAGACTTTCGCCTCTTCCCACGATGCATTCTGGGTTGAGAGAAACACAAGGGAAATGTTTTTATTTAATTTTTTTGAAAAACATCGAGGTGAGAATACAGTGCGATACGAACAAAAATCAATGCATTCAAGAGAGAATTCTTAAAGCCCCTCATATACCTTTGAATGTATACCAGCCATATTCGCCCAGGCCTCGCCATGGTCTGGCTCAAGCATTACAACCTTTGCAAAAGATTCAAGCGATTCAAACCATTCATTCTCTTGCATTAAGCAGCAACCGAGATTGAACCAACAATGGGCATGAAGGGGATTTATTTTTAGAGCCTTTCGGTAAGCAACGATGGCAGCATCAAAATTATTGCTTTTCAATGCAAAATGACCAATGGACCTTTGAGCACGTGCATAGCGGCAGCCTGAAAGCTGCCAAGCTTTTTCATAGCAACTACACTCTTTTTCTAGATCTCCTTTACTACACCACAAGGGGGGAGTCGGACGAATACTTAATCTCTCTTCCAACTGTACATATTCCATAAAAGCAAGTGTTTGGAAAAAGTATGGACTCATCCGTGTAAACACACAAAAAAAGGCATACTTTGAGACCAAACACTACGTGCAAAGTCTTCATTCTCTATTCAAAAGTGTAGCAATCTAAGCCTGCATCAGAATACTTGTACTAAATGAATTACCAGGATTTTTGCATCAGCGAGTCTATCCGCAGCGATCAAGCAATCAATAGCTTCTTCCCACATCAGCATCGCTTTAAACATGTTAAAAGCCTACAAATTCAAGAAATAAACACAGTGTATTTTGGAAGCACAGGAGCGGTAAAAATAACAAACTTTCTAGCATCCATGTAGCAAGACAGACGAGTGAACTCACCGAAAGAAAGGCACCAATTCTCAGCATGCGCATTCCTGAATATAAAAAATACACGTTGAAAAACTTTCCTTTGAGTAGCCTCCTCCATCAACAAATTTACAATATTTTTCAATAAAACCATCGTTAATCGCATCCAAACTAAACCTATCAAACTGTTATAAAGGGACAAACATTACCAAGCTCTCTTTGCGCCTCCCAACGCGCTGGATAATTTAGTTGATGAAAGTACAGCAGTCGATGGGATCCATCCGGTTCCTTGTCTGCAGGGGCAATGAAATAATAAAATCCAACACTGTGCTTTATAATTCACCAATAGAGAGCATCACGTTTGTACCAGAAGGATTGTCAATGCAATGTGCTTATAAGTATAAAAAAAGTTAAAATGCATTGAGACATAGCCAAATGTGTTTGTGCGTTGTATTAACACAGTGTACTGACAATCTATAATCACAAATAATTATATCAAAAAGAGAAAAAAGTTTGCACGTATTACCGTCATATTGATCCACCAAACTCTGCAGTTGCAAGCAAGCGCGCTCAACCGTTTTTAAACGATGATATTCTGCTTTACATCGAAACCATAATCCAGTGGAGTGTACCAGCCAATTGGCAGAAATCCTATCTTTTGATTTTCCTTCTAAATCATTGGAATCATCACTTTGTAAAAGAAGGCATCGCTGGACTAACGCGTTTAATTCTTCTAAAGCCATATGAGAAGATTCTAAAAAGTGATACACGATTCAAAAAGTAGAATAAATGCAATTTGTTATTTGTCAATGAAAAATGAAGATTTTTTCGTGAAATGAATTATTCGTTTCCTTCATACATGTATTTCAACCATATTCAATATAAATCGAGGAATTTGTTACCAGGATTTGAAGCAAGAAGAAACGAACACCGAGCGAGTACTAATGTTTGCTCAAGTGCTTGCAAAGGCCGATCATACGATAAACCAGAACCCTCTCGGCTGCAAAAAGTAACAATAAAACTCAAGCAAACATATATCTAAAATGCTCAATATCTCCAAGAGACAATACTCTCAGTCTGAGTTAACCTTCACTTGTGATAGAAAAATTGAAGGGCAACACTATCATAGGGTATATTTCAGATATACGACTATAATGAAAATAATCAGTTTATCTGGTAACGGACAAACCATTCAACAAGCTGAGGCTGCTCCAATACATCCGTGTCTGGATCTACATCCAACAGATTCCAATCACTGCGACGATGCATCTTGATTTCTTGATTCTCCAGTGCAGTTACATTTTCTGTGTTTTCCATAGGTGCAAGCTTGGTTGAGGATACTGATGCATATTCCTCCTTCTCTGCAGTCCGTCCTGCAGCCACTACAAGCTGCGTGACAGCATTCGTTTGATACTTCCTCCGAATTCCATATGCTCCAGTTAGTTCAAAATAAAATCCAATTCGCTTACAAGCAAGTTCTGCATCCAGAAACAGCAAAACTAAAGATTATCCATAGAAAAGATGAACACAATTCAAGGATCCCTACTTAGATTTGCTAAAACAAAACGTCAGTACAAAATTATTTGACGCACAGTAAGAACAGTGTGTAAATTTGCTTGGAATAAAAGAATCCTTTTGACTAAAAGATTATAGCACAAAAAAGTTTTCACTTTTTGCTAACATTTCACTCATCAATAACGATATCAAACCATTTTTCATTCAATATTAGAGCGGATGGAGTAATTATATAAGTTGCTTTGAGTGCCCACTCCATTTTTCAAACAAAAAACTAATTATTATTACTACATACCAGTGACAGAGTTTAAAACAAAAAGGAAGACTCCAAATGCATCATAAACAAAAGTCATCACGTATTCACATAAAATAAATGAAGAAAGAACTGAATCAATTGTCATTTTTTAATTTGTCATGCTCCATAGTACAACCAAAAATGTATACCAAGAAAACCAATAAGTTTAAAATATAAGAGCAAAAATATCCTATAATCCATTGCAAAAATAACTTCCAATGCAAAATTCTAAACAAATTTGAATACAGCACAAAAATACTACCTGACACAGCGTTGAAAGATTCAATATAGCCAAAAAATGCCAACCTCAGTGAAAGCTCTAACAAAAGAATAGCTTCTATCTCCGAATGCACTAAAATCAGCAAAAGAAACTGCAAGATATATTCTATTGTGAGAATGTAGATACGTTGCACTCTTCCATATACTCTTACATAATGTTCGATGAGGAAGTAGAAATTCAGACAACGAAGAATCTCTACCAAGTTTTATTACATCATGTTCATTGCCAGAAGGATGCAATGAAATGTTGTTTCGCACGTTGGAAAAAATAGCAGAATCCGTAGAATTAGACTCCGCACTTCTGCGAATTTCGAAATTTTCTGGTATAAGCTAAGGATAAGCACACAAAATCATTAGCGCATTGAAAGAAATGATGGAATGAATATTTTCTAAAAAACGATGCATGGTGTATAATCAAATAGCATTACCAATAATTTCTGCAAATTCTTCATATACGCATGCAAGGTGATGTACATTAGATTTGGTGACGGATTAATGTGAGCTTTTCGCAGTGATCGCTGCCATATAAACGCAATACGTGAATACCAAACAAACAAACTTAAAGGCCCTTCCAGTTTTGAGCGGCGATAATTCGTTGCTGGAAGATGCAGATAATTAACTAACTGATAGGCACCCCATAAAAATCCAACCCCTTGAACTCTTTCGTAGATCACCTAAACAATAAAAAAGATTTAAGAGCAGCATATAAGCATGAAGATAAAGCTATCACTGTTGCCCATTTTATTATTTTAAACACAGGAAACACTATAATGTCTAAACAATTTTGAAAAATTCTCATTATCATTGACAATCAAAGTAACCATGATAAAAAGGAAAAAAATGTATAGTTATAATCAAAGGTAGCTCATACAAGGACAAGACTAAGCTCATTTAGAAACGAATCCTTCGAACATGTAATATTCCCGAAATTTTTGGATACGTTGAAAAAAAATTACTTGCTTTTCAAGCATGTATTCTATTGAATGAAAATAAGCTACTGGAACAGGAAACATCCATATCACAACGAATGGTACCTCTCCATCAATGTTTAAATCTTCTATAATGCTCATAATAATGCTGCCTTCATTGTCACAGCATGCATCATGCGGATTTCCAAAACAGGAGAATTTATTACTTTGCTGGGTTGTTGCATTTGTCAATTTGGTTTTTTCAGCGCAGTCATTTTCATTACTTTTTGAGTCAGTTTGCTCTTTATCAATTGTTCCATTTTTGGGCTGTGACAATTCAATTTTTTCAAAAGATGGACCAGTCCAGTTAACCTAAATGAGAAAATATAATTTGAGAAAGCGTAGAACAGACATTTAATTATTCGTCTACATACTTGTAGAAAAAGGTTGAAAAATAATCAAATTTAGAAGATATGTACAACAACCTGAAGATAAATGCTGAATAGGGCTATCGCTAAAGCTAATATCATAATTCTACGAATAATCCTTATGTCATCGCCATCAGGATTGTCGTCCGCCTGTGCGATAAATTCTTCGCAAGGATTATGAATTGAACGGATAAGTGAGTCACGATCGAGAATTTCGCAATCATCTGAAACAAATTGTACCCAAATTCCCTGTAACTATTAAAGAATAGTTTCTGAAAAACTTCTATTGGTCAACTTTTTTAATATTTTAAGTTTGCATCTTTTACACCAGTAATCTTCCATAACTAACAAGCATGGAGCGTTTGAGAGTACGCTGCTCTTTGCACACTAGAGCAAACTGGGTAAAAATATTGGCATTTTGTGTGCTTATTCATTAATTGAGCAGCATTGAAAAGGACTATATCACCTATACTAGTAAATGAAGCCTATCCAATAGGCAATTAGTCATTTCAGATTATTGATTGCGCTAGAGGTAAATGAAAGAGTATGATTATTACTGAATATTCAGCAAATCTCTCACTCACCACTAATCTGAACCGGTTGTACAATTCCTTTTATCCATGGTAAGTCACAGACAGCCTTATAATCTCCCATACGGATTAGTTGCACCATTTGAAAAAGTTGCTTCACTTCCTCTGACAAAAGAAAGCACTTCACGCGTGCTTGTTAAACTTGTAACATTAACTTTTGACGCTTTAATGAAACTTGTATAACAACTGTTTACACTACTAAACATGAAACAAGTATCAAACCATCTTCTTATTCATGATATGATATAATTTTCATGAGCATCACCTAACCTAGTGTTGCAAATGGAAAACCATCCAGCGCAATGTGATCAATGCATTGTAGCTTCTTGCTCGTAAGAGGGACTCTTGGGGAGAGCAAGAGCACCTCGATTTCCCACTGTTGCTGCGTAGTGAGCAGCATTTTATCAGAGATGAGTGGTAGAACACTTCTAAACACAGAAAATTGCAGTGTTTTTAAAACATTTAGATAAAATATAAAAGGTTAAAGATGCTTGAATCTACACAACGAAGCAGCAGTGAAATGGTCCTCCGAAGCGGTAGTAAGATTGTTTGCTCATTTTATTTTTGCAGCGGTAGAATTAACTGCCATTGAATCAGAAACTGCCTGGTATACCTCTCCCGGTAAGGCAACACAAAATATTCCAACTATTGCGAATAACTCAAACAGGATTAAGGATGGCAATTAAAGAAATGCCAAGAATTTAAGTATTGGCCCAACATGTAAAAGAAGATTATTGCAATTGCGGGATAGTACCGGCGATTAAGCAAGCTGTAAAAATGTTTCAAAAGAGTGGGCAGTTCGCTTGTCTAAGAGCTCTTACTCTTCAAACAATCTTACGTTAAAATATGTACGCTACCCATACCCAGTCGTCGTACATCAAGACTAGAAGGCTCAATATTTTACCGAATTGAAGATGAACTACCAGGTACAAGCGTGAATTTGAACTTGAAGTGAAGGACAATAAGCATCTTACTACCGGCAAAAAGAAATACAGGAAATGGACTGCAGAAGAGTGAAAATACATACAACTTTTTTGTTGTATTGTCGTATCATCATTTTGGCCTTAAAAATGGGAGCGAAAATTTGTGTAAAGCGCTTTTCCGAAAACGTTTTTCTACAAAACCACCTATTTCAAAGCCGAAAGATGGCGCATTATTCATGTGAATTGCTTCGCTCACGTAGAATTTTTCGTGTTTATATCGTAGAATAATTTGGAAATACCTTTGCAATTAAAATATCGCATCACCGCAACACAAATTTCTCTAGCTTTGTCTGACATGCCCCTTCAGCAGCTTTTGGAAAACGCTATACATACAAGGGCACAAAATTACGCTGTTGTTGAAGTATTGTCAAGGCATCTCTAACCTAAAGAAAAGCACATTACGTAAAACATCAAAATTGACTTTGAAATATGATTACTCCTCATTGGGAATCTCAATGCGGGTACGTGTGCCGTTTTCGGTCAATTTAAATGACTTTCTTTATCGAAAACAAAAAAAAATGGCATTCCGAAACAATAGAATCTATGTTGCAATTTCCCTGTGCCGACACCATGAATATTTTGAGGTTTGCAGCAAGAGTGAATTCGTTTTTTATCAGAGTATTGCAGATATTTCTAAAATTTGCACATGCACTAATTTTCCAATCGTTATGTCCAATTTGGCGCAATCTACCAAATAGCATAGGATAACAGGGCATGCGTCATGTCATTACTGTGATGCTGCTACACTCAGCAATCTCCTTTCATTTATTACTCCTTGTGTTCATGTTGTACTATCTAATTGAAGTATTACTGATTGCTTTTATCATCTTTCCATAGAGGATTTTTTCATTCAAAAGGCGAAAATAATATTTTTAACTTTTACTTGCGCGAATGCCCATTACACCATTGATGTGTAGCGTTCTTCCTGTCATGGCCGCTCCTGCGCTTATGTAGATTCTTAGCTGCTAAAGGAATAATGAAGTATGAAAAATTCTTCTGTGAGTTCATGAACAAAATGTTATGCAATCAAAGTAGGTGCCTCCCCCTCTAGTTCCGATTTGTGCTTACTTCTATCGGTTATCTGTTACTTCTGGGGTATGCTCGTCGTTCATCAGACATCAGTTGTATTGTCATACACTCAAACACAACCTAGTCGACTCGTTCTCTACGTCCAATACTAATTGGTTCATTAACTCGATTCCTACTTCAACTAACTCATATCTACACAACTACTTAGTTCGTACGTACCTACAATAAATAAAAGTACTATTTAGTCCCTCCGAAATCTATCATAAATATTATATCATTTCTATACCTACACTACAATTATTTACTAAGTACTATCTAGTTTTTAACAAACCTATCATAATATTGTATGGTTCCTATACCTATGCGACTTAAGCACACTACAATTACTTGTCGCTGTTTATTTACGAATTGTTGAAAAGCTGTTTTTACCTGTCTTTTAATGCACGTTTCAATCACCAATAGCAATGCAATCTAGTTAAGAAATATATATGCCCAAGATAATCAAGCAAGAGGGATATTTGGCTTGTTATTTATAAGACCAAGATAGGTTTTATCAAATTTGTTGAAGTAAAAGACGTATCCTTTTTAATCAAGCATTAGGAAAACTGTCTAAGGAAAAGACTGACTCCCACATTGTGTACTGTCAAAAAGTTAAAATAACACAGAAATGTGACCGGAAAAATAAGCAAAATAATGACTCCCCGTGATATTTCTGGAGATTTTTTATTTTCACATTGGTGAGGCGCTGTATTTTTGGCCACTCAATTCTAATAGCTTTCGGATTCATACACTTTTTCCTTGAAATTTCCTCATCTAATATTATGGAAAAGCCTTGAGACTTATATAAGTTATAAAGAGAACAAATTAAGCATTCTGATTAACAGGGACATGAAAGCTGCTATACCGCAGTCACCAACAGGGTAACTTAGTCATTCAATCTGCTTACGTTATGCAATTTTACTTAGCAATACCTTGACTCAGCATTTCCAATCTAAATCAGACACTATAAAATAACTCGCACTGGCACTTCACCTCATAAAACGATTGGTATGATCTGCGGGTTTTAATGGCTTTGTGATTTTAATTTATTATGGCTTATAACGCCTATAACTATCACCAGATGCAATAGCTAAATTATATTCATTCAGAATTAATTAGTTTAAAATGTTATGTACAAGAACCTTCAGCATAGAGTTAAAAATAAGAGTTATTCGAGTATTTTGAAAAGGAGATAACCCGCTTTTTTAATCTTTCATGCTCACTTCGTGCAGATTCGTTTATTTTTGGTGGTTAGGTTTGTGAAACAGTTTAAAGCTGCTTTTTTATTTAAAAACTGCGCATATTCTATTTTACGTAGACGGCAAATTGTAATCGCTTCACGGTTACAAGCAATTTTTTCATTACATTGTGAGAGGACGCAAATCTTAATCTACTCACACTGGTAAAACAAAAAGTACCTTATTCACAATGTCGTTCAAAAAACAGAAATAAATGAAAATATGTGGAACTTGAAATTTAACTGATACGCCACAATGATGTACAAAGAGCACTATTTCGAATTTCTAAATATTTGCTTCTTCCCTTAGGTTACTTACAAATTGTCTAATGAATAGACGCAATAATTCTATTGGCGAATTATTGTACTCTAACTGATTTATTGTTTTTAAAGTGCGTTTACAGTCTTTCTTCAATTGCTTTTGAATCCATGATTACCATACCCCGCTGTATCATCTCGGCATTTAACAGCTAGCCTTCCTTGAAGCTTAAGCATTGAGTTCAATGTTATTCGAGGAAGTTATAACTTAGCTAAGGAAGTAATAGCAAGTAGGTTAAAATTAATTGAATGTAACTATAGTGGTACATTTTTAGAAGAAAAACTGAGTTAAGTTAATTTAAAGACAGCGACGACATTGCCGTCCGTCTTTTTCGTTGCTGAGCTGGTTTCAAATCAGCATCTAAATATCAATTGTTCTTTTTCTCTGCTCAACTTATCTACTACCTTCAGCAGAACTCAAACTGAGCCTTGCTTTATGAAATGCTTTGAACGATAAATTTCTCCAGACCAAGCAAGGAATCTATTTCATATTTGAGGTTTCCTTTGCTCATATTGTCAATAGTACACCTTATGCAGGAAATGGCTGATAATACAAAAATGCCTTTGTAAGTAAGTATTATCAAACTCACGCCCATTTCTCTTTTTGTTTTGCAGTGCATTCTTTATCAGACATATTTGCAATCCGCTGCTTTAACCTATCGACAAGTATATAAAAGCAGCAAAACTGAAACTACTTGCGGGCAATTCGCTTACTTTTTCAGGATATTTTGATCGTGCGAAGTCAAAGCTTGGCAGTCTTGCTTGAGCAACTTTTGTTCTTCAATAGCTTGCATTGCTGTTGGCAACTTAAGTAGTACCAAATCTTTTATACTTTGCGGTGGTGCATCTGCTTGAAAACAAAACTGATGCTTTTGAAGTGAGGCTATGTTATGACTTACAGAAACTTCTTGCTTTATTCCCACTCCCGAACGCGTAAGTTGCTCCAATTCGTATGCCTGAACGTGTTAATTAAAAAGTTGCAAATCGCGCTCTTGAAATTGCTCAATACCATGTGCATCGAAATCGCTGACAAAAGTTACTTTAACTGCTTGTTTCACCGCCTGATATATTCGCCATAGTAAGCTTCGGCTGGGAAAGTCTACAGGATAGCCATCTATATTTTTAATTATACCATCGAAATGATATCGGAAATCGTAATACCAGGATACCCACGGCCCGTCAAAATAATTCCTGGTCCATATCTAATAAAATGTAAGAAAACTCCTTTTTTCTTTCAGAAAATTTTATTAATAACCTTTCTAAAAAGTTGCCTTCCACAAGCGCGTAAAATACCGTTTCCTTTTCCACAACCTGTTATGCATTGCCATTTCTATTCCTGATTTGGAAAGCGTAGCCCGACTGACCAGAATGAAATTAGGAAGGTGTGTAAACTCCAGATCAACCACTTCAAGCGGAGGTATCATATGACCCCTGCGCTAGAATAAATATATTGATGCTTGAAATTTGATATTCATATGAATGGAGATACAATTTCCTTTATACCTCAAACGGGTTCATACAATCAATCCAATTACTGGATGCTGCAAAGAATGAAAATAGTTTCAAAAGTGGACATTGAAAGCAAAGTAGACATACTTGTTTCTAATATTTTCAGGTTCCCCCTGATAATACCCTTTGCTGATGAAATGACATGCAGCTGATGACGAGGTACTTGCAGAAGTTGTGTCAAATTTGCAACTATACGATTCGATTTTCTTTGTGTGCCATAAACCCCTATTCTTGAGTAAAAGAGATGCCGCAATGTCACATATTCACCGCTACGTAATAAGCGATATATATCACTAAGGCAACATGTTTGTTGAGCTATTTGTTTAATGCTATTAACATTTACAAATACATCTTTCAGCCTGTTCGAGCAACCTACGCTATCTTTCTGTACTCCGTGTTTTGAAAACTGGTACAAATGAGTCGTGAGTTGCAAAATCACATTTTCAAGCAAAGATTTAACATCCTGTGTCTTCAACGGGTTTTCTTGTTCCACCAGATTATTATTTTGAAAATAGAGATTCATTGTAATAATCAAAAACAGGAATCAAAAGATTTTAAAATGGTTTTACTAAATACAACGAATGGCTGATGCTTGGGTTACTAACCATTAAAATAAGCTAGTTTATTTTTCAATAATAATTGTGTGCCTTGCAGTAAAAACTTGGTGCACGTGTACATACAAAACAAATTGTCAAAACTACAATACATTCCCAGTGTAGGTACAGGCAATTTGGTAGAATTCGCTCCCACAAACGTCCCTACTTGAACAATTCCGCCAATTTTACGGTCCAAACTCATTGTTTGGTGACAAATTGTTCTCCACACGTGGCATAGCAACAGTTATTTAGTACTGAGGGCGTCCACCTTCAAAACGAAAAGCTCATACGTGACTGCTCATATTGCAATATCCAGCAAAGAATTTAAGTGGCATCAACCTGCAGATATTCTACAAAACGCTTCCGCAGATATACTCCATTCCTATAAGCGGGCATGTCAACTTCATCGACGTATCGAATGTAGGAAGCAACAACCATCGCTGAAGAGACAGAGGAAGAAATAGCTGGCAGGATTCCAGTCGGCGGAGACTGAACTTCGCCTACTATCTGAACCTGATGAAATTCGAGCATGGATTCCTCGGGTAACTTCCTAAATACCAGTATTATTTGGGACACACATTCGCATGAGACAAGATGATTTACTTGTCAAAAATAACAAAACATATACCACCGTTAGGCATAAAGTCTCTACTCATTTGCTGCTCAAAGCACTCTTAAATCGAGCGAGATATTTCGCTACCACTCGGCAATATATGTCCCCCATCCTTTTAATGACTGCCTCCACTTAAAAAGAAATCGAGTGTTCCTTTACGGAGAAGTAAGGCAAAAGCATACTTCTTGTCCTTACCTGCAGTCAATGAAAACGCTATGATCCTCATCAGCTAACTCGACAAATCCGACATCACGATAGTTCTTTTTTATGAATCCAGTTATTCTCACGCATTCACCTAACTCGATGCTTCGTACATCTTTCAATAGAATAACCTGCGCATGACCTTCTAAATGCCCCATATTCCAATAAAATTATGCAAGAATGCAGCGTGAAGTGACGTTAATTGAATTAACACTGCCCTTGCACCTCATGCTCGCCAATTGTATCATATCTTCACTACTCTTACTTTGCTAAATGTTTCTGATGTCCGTATACAATACCGAACCATCCTTGCCCATAAGCAAGCTGTTACATTGCATGCAAACTTACCTGAAAAATCGCTTTAGCTATTCAAAAAGTTAAGTAGAAAATTACTCAGTCTCGCATAAACTTTTCGAAAACATAAAATTCACTTTATTTTTAATGCATACTCGAATGTTCTGCATTTTGACACGTACGTACGTAAGCAGGAATAGCTACTTTCGCCGAAGCGCCTACACCAAGCTTTTACAAGCAAATAAACCCTTGATATTTCCGCTGGATTTGCCCTTCAACAGGGGCACGGAAGTTTGGACCGATTCTGCATGTGCTCTTCCCGCGACAGCAAAAGGGAATTCTTCCAGGAGCGCAGGGTTTGTGTCGAGGTATGCACTTGTACCCAGGGACAATACTACTTATAATTGCACCTTGAAGATTCCGTTCCGGTTCTTGTTCTATATAATTAAAACCAGAAAATGCATCAATAATGAAGGTAGACTTGACAGGAGAAAACAGTATCTAGTAGAGAATTTAGGCTGGGAAATGTAACTTGTACAATAATTATTTTAGTTTTCAGCTTGGCTTCACCTAATTGAACTGGGGATTCCACCTCTATTGCTTTTGTGGTAATAAAAAGTTCAAGGAGAAAAAGCATCCCCCAAAATATAATACTCCACTTTAGTTGAGCCATTTTATTTAGAAATGATTTGATGCCTGTATTTTTAATTCCCAAAATTATGATGATTGAGGTACATGTGACTTTGAATTACTTGATTGATAGCTACATATTCAAGCAAATGCAAACGCAAACCCGTTTAATTCAACCGCAATTCAGTTTAATCCAACCGCAATTCAGTTTAACTGTAATTAATCATTTACGCAGTTATGGAATAATCTTTCAATAATAATTTTTGCCCTTGAAATAATTTAAAGCTATTCATTAGCAAATTCTTCTTGCTTTAATCGATCACATAAAAAAGTTAGCCGAAAAGGAACAACTTGCAGCTATCACGCTTCTCTAGTTAGTTGTAACATTGGGGGGACTGCCCCTCCCCCCTAAAAGTACTGTACCCAACGTTACCCTAAATACACCAGAGCTTGCTAGCCCTCCTTAAATGAAGTTTTCAGTAAGCCAGAAGAAAAGCCTACTGATTCTATTTTATAAAATGACTTGCTGACTCCCAAGAAAAAGTTTTGGTGGTTTCAGCAGCCAGATATTACTGCAAGCTTTACATACTGCTAACATCCCTAAAGTTGATTGGTGGCCTTCTCCTTCTAAAAATTTAAAAGAGAGTGGAAAGTAACCGTTTACATTCGAAACCGTTACCACCTGAAAACCGACAATCAATTTTAATGTACCAATAAAAGAAACGAAGCATGTCGTCTTTAGTCTTGCAATTGTTAAGATTCAAAATATCATAGAGCTAGCTTATACGTTCCAAAAAAAGAACAAACAGAGCAGAAAAGGTCACTTCACCAGAGAGCATATGAAAATATTCAAGCTTTTCCTGTGGAAAATTATGGATTATGCCAGCACGACTGTAATTGGCCACAACATTTGCGAATTCCTCCATGTTAAAATTTCGTATGGTCCGAATTTCGTCGGCTCTGATTTTATATTAAAAACCACATAAATAAATGCAAAACTTTGGCACGAAAACATGCTGACTTGCGCTTTCATATACATTACCGAATTCCCAATAAATCTGGACGATAATTCCGCCGTCGCGATTTCTTCCAGCTAGTAGCATATAGCTTCATCCCTGCATACGATTGTACATTCATTGTTTTAACAGCACTCTACAGTTAAGCGAATATTGAATTTATAATTTATATTTGCACAAAGAAAATACTATAACGCTATACACAATTCAAAAGGAGATTTCACACAATGCTTATTATAATATTATTATTATTATTATTCGTACTTTTTCACTTTGCATATGTAGAGAGCCGACTAACTATCGATTTCAAGCTGCCAGGCTTTTTAGTCTCAAATCATGGCAACATTTTTTAATAGATTCGAGAAAAATTAAATCTTATTCCCTCATCGCGAGTTTTATCATATGTTACGGGTATTTATTCAACGTACAAAAAAATCCCACAGCTTAATAAAAAATAAATCAGCTTCATCAAATCACCAGAGCAAAAAGGAGAAGGAAATTTTCGTTAAAGAATAAAGTGAAAAATAAAACATTCATTTACCTCGTTTATATTCATGACCGTCCCATTTATAAAACAGGCGAGGCATAGACAGGTGATAGGAGGGTATCCAGCCATCATATTTAGTGTTGTCATAATTAATTGACAAGTACTTAGACACAGGAAAGCACTCATTCCATTCATCTGACATGAGTTAAGACAAAGTATAATACTTTTTCCTAACACAATAGCAAGAGGAACCAGAGAAAATATAAGGTAAAGCACGTAGAAAGAAAATGGGGAGTTACTAACCAACAACAATAAGTAACGGATACACAGTCTGTTTCTTCAATTGTTCAAATAATTCATACAAGCATTGAGAAGAGAAAGCTTCATTTTTTAGGCCAAAATCAACGATATCCCAAAGTGATTTAGGTTGCAATCTTTCACTGCATAGCAAAGATGCACATGTGCGAACTAAGAAATGAAAAAATAGTAGAAGCAAACCGAATAAAGTGGAAAGATAATCTAATTATGGATATTAGGAATAAAAACTTTTAAAAATAAATGAGTAGTAATATAAAAATGCTAAGAAATCAAAATTACCCTACGTTAGCAAATACATATATGCTACTTACAACTACATCACAAAATATCCCAATTTTATCCAGGTGGAAAAGTTTCATCTTCATTAATTAGAATTAAAATAAAACATACTCGATGCAGCTCGAAAATTTCATCAGAACTACAATATAAAAGGAATCATTCAAAAATATTTGAAAGTATCGGATTCTAGCAGCATCAGTTAAAAGGGGCAATTTTTCAAAATAGAGATTTGCTCTTGGAATCAATTTTTATGAAAGTAGGATAGCTCTATTAGAATAATTAAGAAGCCATTCAGTAGCTTAATTTCTTTGAACCTATAATCACCTCAAACTATGAAATTTAATTTCTTGACGAAACCTGTGCCATAAATGAAGCCTTTCCCTCAAAATATTTACTTGAACCGAATCAATGTTATGGCTTTCCAAATCACCCACTATTTCATGATTCTACAAAACAAAACATATTTGAGCTACTGCAGAGATTAGGAAATTACACAATAAGAAAATGCATTCTATAAAAAACCATTTCGCAAAATCTAGGCAATTTCATAGTCAGCAATACTCATACAATTCAATTTTTGTAAGTAAACAGAATTATAGTGCAAACAAAACACAATTTTCTTTATCGCAGTAACATTATCAACTTATTGATCTTTGTGTTCCTAAAGTAAGCTCAATTACAATAACAAATCTAGTTTATTTTGAATGTAAAAGTACTACGAGAAGTGAGACACTACCTCACGTAACTGAGTATCAACAGCTGTCTTCACTAGTGCATCAAATGCACGACGAGAGTACAGTTGATGAGTACCATCCAAAGAACATTTTCCAAATGTCTTGTGGCATAATGGAATGCGCCCCAAAAATGAAGCATTGTATGCAGCAATGCGTTCCAAAAATTTTCGAGATAGTTCACTCTTCGAACACAGTATACCAAAGAAAAAAAGACAATTTAAAAAACACTATATAACACAAATGATAGATGAAAAAAGAATAGAAGAAAATAATTCAGGTTGCCAAGATAAGGAATATCACTGTAAGCATCTGATGAAAGAAGTCACTTCATGTTAAAAAAACACATCCAATAAGCTCTAAAAACAGCATAGCATTTTTACATTCCTTATGATAAAGCAGAAGCAAAGCGATGTTATTCCTCTGACGGAATACAACAATTAAGAAATATCCGCAAGCATACATACATAGAGACCAATACTAGAGGAGAAATCCCAAATACAAAAATGCACCCACTTGAATATATATGCCAGTGGTCGATCGGCGTACTTCGGAAACCTCACTCCCAAAGCGAGATGCACGCGGTTCAAAGATTACCATCCAACCTTGTTCTCTTGCCCATGGAACAATACAATTGAGAGCGCTACTCTGCGAGAGAAACATATTAACCATTGAACTAATAAATTATCAGATTACTACAAAATTACCACAGAAGAGTAGAATACAAAAATGTGGTATTGAAAAGGTGAAGTGCGTCATTTTTGAGATTTTACTCAGGGATTTATATGGCCTAATGTCCCTATATATTTATCGCATACTTTTCCAGTTCCTCTATGACCATCAAGTAGCATCCCACGCGAGGAAATTATTCTAGCACCTGAATCTTTCTCCTTTTCTTCTTTGTAATACATCAGCTCAGCAATTATCTCAAGTGTACTCTTGCGATACATTAAACCCAATGGAATCGAGTGGGAAGGAAGTAGTGCTATTTCAGCTTCAAGCTCTCCTGCAAAACAGATTCATATCGCATGCTTGAAATAAAAAGAAATATACTATGAGAGAATAATAGACAACAAGAAATGGCATCCTATGCGGCAATTTTTTCTACTAGGCTGACAAATTTTCGCAGCAGCTTGAGTTATTTGCTGTTAACGCCACTCAAATCTAATATTTTTCAAATAAGTCACCTATGAAAACTCACATAGGATAAAATCCGCCTACCTGCAAGTCCTTCCGGTAAAGCTTTCTTCAATTCAGGTAACGAGAACAAGTGAAAACGTCCCAAGTCGGGCATAATATCTCGTAAGCTTTTTCCTAACATGCAGAAATAACATTTTCTGAAATAACGACACTATCATGAAGACTCATAAAAAGGTAGTAAACTTTGATACCACAAAAATAACTCTGCAAGTATATGTAAAATGACAAAAACATTTATATTGGCTACTATGCCAAAAGTATCTATTTGAGTAACTATTGTCTTTACGATCAGGAACAAATAATATTTCCGATAAATTTTAGCTTCTCCATATACATTAAATTCAATGGAGAACACAACATCAGCTGCGTCAAGCATCACACAGGAAATTATTTGCTTTTGTAGAGCTTCCAAAAATACACAATAATACCTTTCCATAAATTCATTTTTGCACGCCATTTGTTTTTGGGAGTTACATCCTTCCATTTTTCTTGCTTTTCTAGGACAGCAGACATGGGATGGAGTAGATGCTGCTCTGCATCAGAAATTTTAGTTACACGTGCCCTAAACCGACGCTCTGAGTCTGCTAGAAGCGTAGAATCAGTACGCTCTGAAAGATTATATCGAGACATAGGGGAAGAGGAGATCCATCTTTGATTGCAAGGGCGAACTGCTAGCTTTCCCAATGGAATGCTTGCGATCAGCCTCGCATACTTTACACATAGGCTTTCAACTCCCTTGTTGAAGCAAAGGCGGAAAGCTAAAACAGGAACAGCTTTAAATTTAGTTGAGCAACAACACAAAGAGGACAAACTCATTCTTCCACGACAAGGTAACTAATGGGAAATGAATGTGCTTATTATTGAACAACAGCCGTAAAGGCAAAGTGATACTTGCATTGAGATTTCTCACGTCTCCCACGTTGTACGTTGACTATTCAGGTACACGGATATACTCATGTCTACAAAGTAAGTAGAATGCAATAAATCCACTGAGGCATGAATATGTCATGGTAGGCTTCATATTTTGGATTGCCTAAAATTTTAGAGTAATCACACCTCAAATGGTTTTGCAATTTCCCTACTGCTACCACGAAATATGTCTGATTATCGCTGTACAACTTTTCATATTCACATTTTATTATCGTTGCCAACAGTCCCTTATTCAATTTAAGCTTCCGAACGTAACCACAAACCTACCAATTGCTTTTACTTCACTTTCAAAACTGAATCCCAAACAGCAAAAGTGACATATGGTAACACTGAAAACTTCAGATATACTTAAAGCTTCCAAAGAGTTATTCTCGTAATTAGACCCTTTTCGATTAAATCGACGCGCGCGGTCACATGCCACGGGGTTTTTTCTTTTTCTAAATGCTTCCAGTAAGCACACTAAGGTGTACTATTATTTTTTATCGAGAAATTTGGTTGAGGCCAGTAGAAACAAAGTTGAAAAGTCAATATAACGGAAATCTAAACAGCAACTACGCTTCCTCGAATTACCCATAACAAGCAATTCAATGAAGATTCTTGACTTTGAAAATGCGTAGACAACTCATTAACACAACAAAGTGCTCAAGCAATGAACGTTAGAATAATTCCAATGGATTGATGTAACGACTAAACATGCACTAAAATACATAATTTAGAAAAATGAGACGCTATATCTGCACTATCGTAATGAGCCTCCGAACTCATTTTCTCTTGGAAACAACAGACCTCTTCTTGGCGCCAGCTTTGCTAGACCTTTCAAACATAGCATATTGATAAAAACACAAATGCTATTTTTCAGAAAGTATACTAATCGGATAAAAAAAAATTAAATGTACAAAAAATTAAAAATTTACGGAAGCTCTATACTCATTTCCTAAAATACAACCAATTAAGAAGAAAAGGTTCAATAATTGTCGTAGATTTACCACAAAGGAATGTTTTTCAATGCCCAAAATTTATTAACTAAGACAGAGGATCACATAATATTTTTTATAAAAATTAGCACATATTTCACAAATAGCATATCAACTGATTATTTTCAGTCACCTCTTTTTAACTCCGGAAGGATTCTTACGGGATGTCCCTTTCGAAGCTCTTTTTGTGGCTTTAGGTTTGTTTGCCCCCCCTTTTTTCCCTTTTCGCGCAGCTTTAACAGCCATTTTAGAGAAATAAATAACCAATAATTTTTTTAACCAGCAAACGTCTACAAGAAATAAACACAAATTGATAAAACAGAAAAAGGAAAAACTCTTAATTAAATAAACAGTTACCGCATGAAAAACAAAAACACAAAGATTTTGCTGTGGGGGGAAAAGAAAATAAAGTAATCATCCGAGAAAAAACAAACTCCATTCATCAAAATAAGAAACGATGCTCACTCTTCACGTACCTCTTCGGAGCAAAATCGTCGGAAAAGTGGTAATTATAAAATTTTTAAAAAGCAAGGGAAAAAATTCGATCAATTGAGATTACTGAAGGGACGAAGAAAACATTCGTTACAGCCACGGAAAATTTAATAAACTGGATATATAATTTGCACGAAAGAGCGTATCAAGAAAGTATTTTTTTTAGAAATAAATGTACTGAGATTCACCAAGTCACCGAACAAAAGTTCCAAAAATTTACAAAGCCGCTGCAAATAGGTGGGTAGGCAGCTAGAAATACCGTTGAGGGCAATAATAAGTGCCCATCCCTTTCTATTGAACTGGTATTATCGACGCATAAGGCGATCCAGCCCCTTTTGCTCTCAACTTGCAAAGGGTACCCCACAAGTTAACAACGCGCATGTCTAATTTGTCGGTAACTTACTTTCTTGACAACTCTGGTCATTTTTGACAGAATTTATTGATTCAAACATAAAAAGGTAAGGACCCCTTACTTTTGTAAATTGCAAACTAAAAAATGTATATTCTTTTTGTGTGATCACTTTGTATTTATTATTTCTGCACATCCGTTCACCCTTTGGAAGAGCAAGTGATAAAGAGATTAGCTACTGAAGGAATCTTTCACAATTTTAGTGCTCCATTTGAGTTCCATAGACTCATTTTATCCCGTCTGTCCGATACTACGGCGTCTTTCTAATTAAAATTTGTCTCCATATGGAAACGGATACCATATATTTATTTTTGCATTGCCTTCAACGTATTCACAAGTAATATCAAATGCAGAGACTCTCGTTATTTATGAAATTCCGTTGAAATTACTATCCCAACGGTGCTTGTATTCCTTAATGCTTGAATTTTGAATTGTTTGAGTTTGCACTCCTTAGAAAAGTATATTTCACCACCACACAAGAAGAGTAACATGCGAAAATGTGTTGTGAACCTGAATCAAATCCCTTAAAAGAGCTGCAGCTTTTCAAGGAAATTGTGTGGAAATAGAACCTCACACTGTAATACCATTGTATGATAGTTTCAGTCTCTAAAAATGTGATACCAACCAAGTTTTGATGGTTAATTACTATGAATTATAAAAAACTTTTATTATGTATTCTGCTCCAGGTCAATTTTAAATAGATCTAAAGGATTCTTTAGACTGAGAAGACTATATACGTTCATATACTTGCCACATGGAGATTAAATGTCATTAGCATCATTTACAAATTTTTGTGACGAAATGCGTGTCCTTTGCGAATCCTGTAAGAAAAAAGTGCTAGTAGTTCCCTAATGCTAATTACCGAAAGAAGTATATATTAGAACCGTTCGAATGACAAAGTTACAGGATAAATCTCAATCTTATTGTGAAAATCTGCAACGCATTCTATCTTTGTAATACTTTATATGGTGAGTTTGGCATTACATTTTGGTAATTTTCTGTTTGCTGGTTTGTTGAAAAGCAGAGCGATCAAAAGATAGGTGCCGAATAATATCTTGAAAAGAACAAAGAAGTATCTTGTGTGCAATTATGTAGCTTTATAGCGAGTTGCATTTGATGTGCTTGCGCTCTGCTCCACGTTATTTAGTGGTTCTCCCAGAAGGTTAGATATGCAGATCATATGTGAACGAAGATGCATAGCCAATAAATTGTTTACGAAATTTTATGAAGAAAAGCATTTCTTTTGCAAATGGCCCTTACTGCAAGTCACCTTAACCCATTTAGGAAAAAATAACAATGGTGTAGCAATTAGGTTATTATATCTGCTGAATCAGAACTGAGCGCCTGCTCCGAGCATAGATTAGCTTGTGCAGACGCGTATGTTATCCTCTGAACTGGTTATATTTTTCTACTGAAACGGTGTCATTGTAGTACATTTTTTGGTAATAGAGACGTTTATACTATGTCACCTCATACACTTACAATTTTTATAAAATTTCCAATCAATGGATGAAAAAGATAGCTTCAGAATAATGCTATTTGCGAAGTGAGCAACTTATTAGGGTTGAATGTGTGAGTGTTTTTGAACTGATTGCGGAATTAGATTAATCGGTGTATGTACATCTGTAAGGTTGGCAGTTCAAATCACAATTTGCAATTCGTGCGTAGCATATTAAAAAATAGTCCAGAGTATAACTGTAATGAATTAAAGTGTTATGCATCATACGGGAAAACTAGTTTTAGTAGCATTTACACACGCTGCAATATAAGATAAAAAGTGGAAAGGCGCTTCATATCACGCAAGTAATTCCATCGAGATATTATGGCAGCCGCATCAAAAATGAATGTTACTATTAAAATTGCACCTGTCACGATCGAAGAACAGCACAAGTGTGACACGTAATATTTATAAATTGAATGATTTGCAGGCCAGATATGCTGAGCTCTTAGCAATTGAAAATTTGTGTAGTGGCAAGAGAATGAGTAAATGCAAGAAGGAGCCTTGGCAAAATTATAAGTTTGTAAAACCTCTAAGAGAAGAAGAAACGTTTGTAAATGGGAAATTGAGGATACGAATGATAAAATTTGTGAATGACAACAAAATTACACCAAAATGCTTGTTATTTTGGGATACATGAAACCGACTTTTCCGTTCGCATTTGTTGTTGCGAATTAAAAAAAGTTTGAAAAATTTGCCAGTAGCTTTGCAGCAAGTAATTTCTCATTCCTATTTATAAATCATTATAATGAATATAACGAACATCTTCCTGTTCATTCAATTTTATTGTGAAAACCTGATTTCGCCTTTCTCGTCATTTCAGTGCAATGGTTAACTATTCAAACTGAAGCACGCTGCATTTTGGTTATAGAGCTCATGTGTTTCTCCTCTCATATTACCTTAATCTAAAGAAAAACATAGGATATTAACAATTTTTCTTCCCCAATTAGACAGTAGACATACATAAATACTAATTGCATGAGTATGGGGAGTAATGTAACATCTCCACTATTTTGATTGAGGGTGACTTTTAACATCATGAAATATATTTTAAGTGCCAGCTATGTATGGATTCTTTAATATGCAATCGAGTTCATTTTCAATTGTTCAAAAATTGCCTGTGCTCCAGTTTGAGCATTCGCTACGGTCAATCTTTTTTTAATGGAGAAAGAAATTGCACCCTTATAGCAAATACTCGCCTGATCAGTCCTAAAATCCTCCACGAGTATATCCATTGTATCTTCACAAACCATCAACTTGTCCTGTCCATTTGAAAGGCGAAGTTTGTTCTGCGAATGTTTTAAAGTAGATATGAAATCCTTAAGGTATTTTTTTTGTACACAAGGAAGTGGCTCACTTTTAGAGCACTCTCTGTGAACGATTTGCTAAGTAGGATCATAGTTCGGAGTCAATTACATTGACCAATTTATATTGAATTCCTTGGAATCGAAACGTTTGTAATCAGGAAATGTATGTGCTAAAGACTTTATATTCTCAGCAAAACCGAGGGAATTCAGCACGTTAGTTCTTTATGTCTCTCCTCTTTCACCTATTTTCACAACCTAAACTTTGAACTATTTTGTGGGCTTTTATTTTTAAAGACATTGATACGTTTAAAATTCAGGATGGTTTTGCTAACAATGGTAAATAGCATATTTAGCTGCAACAATCAGTCTTTTGACTTTAAAAATATATCAAGTATTATTGTAGTAATAATGCTATTTCAAAGGGGCGTCAATTTTCTTCGCGAGCTCAAGTTTGTCAGCATAAAAGTAATCTTTTCCAACTCATGAACTTGCATTTGCTACCACAAGGGAGTACGTGCTGTGCAGGGTAGATTCTTTAATCTCCTTTTGACACATAAAGTTGTGCGAATCATCATGAACATTACTAGATTTTCCAACACGACTGGCTGGCTGTACCTAAGTTTTGTTCTAGTGTACTTTCTACTAGAAAATCCGGCATTCTGCACTCTGGTTACAATAGGTTTTTATCCTCTTACATTTTTTTGTGCGAAACTTTCATACGTAACAGTTGCGCTTCTTAGTTGTGTATTGTCGGGCATTTCAGTGAATTATTACTCATCTTGCACAACAACAAATCAAAAATTCTTGCTCAGGGGAATAATCTAGCGATTGCATGCCTGGAATGCTGCAAAGGAGCATTCTAAATGCTCCTCTCATCGTGTACCCTGATTATATAGTATTATGCCTCAAACGGAACAATCTGGCCGAGCTCCTCGGCGGCATCCACAGCGGAGAGGAAACTCCATTTTCCCTATGCAAGGATCTCCTGTTAAGCATCCTCCGCCATCTTCCATTTCAGCTCCTCAAGACAATAAACGAACGAATCTAGTCATTCTGAAAAAGTCCCCCCCCGCACATCCCGTCCGCTCAGTCCACCTTACTAAAGAGCATCAAGCGACTCATAAAACCACATTGGTTGCCCCCTCTGTCCCTGCCGCAGCTCCAGAGGAAACCAGTGAGGCTGTGCAGGCCATAGCGAATACGTATAACTCCAAACTTCGAACCAAGGGTAAGCCTACTTCTCTGACTTTCAATTCCATTGCTGCATTATTTATTCTCTATTTTGACTGGCTACCTAATTGTCGGAATAATATTTTTAATTTGTAGTATAGCCTATTAGCTGCTTCTAAGATTTTACCTCAGGTGATATATTTTATACTAGTTGCATCTTTTATTTTATGTATCAGCAGCTGATCTTCACTCCAAATGATTCATGATCTGTTAGCGTACCATAATACTACCTATCATTTGATCAATATATTAGCTTATTTATTATGTAATATGTTATTATTCATATTTGGAGGGGTTGCGTTATTTGTGTTCCTTTAGTTTTAGTACGTCTTCTCCCTCCAACTTTAACTGAAAAGGAGTTTCTTGATTCTGTTGGTCCAAAATTTCAGCTTGCTATTAATTGGTGTCGATTTGTTCCAGGGAAAAGAAGGTTTAGCAGTTTTATGTAATTTTTTTATTTTTCCAATTAACAAGTCGGATATTCTGTAGTTTTATCTGTACCTATGGCATAAAGGGAGTGTAAGAGTGTATCCAGATTGATGTAAGTTCCTGCTTTGCAGCCCTACTTACATGTAAATATTTAAGGGTTTTTTTCACCAGAAAAGCTAAGCAAGTTTGCATCTTCTTTATAAAGCATTTGCAAACGTATTATATTTTTTAGCACATTGTAGTATTCTAGACCTTAACTCTTTTATTTTTGATTTTCACAGAAAAAGGCAGTCCAGTATTGAACGCAGTTCCGCATGCTATCTTAATTTCATTTCTACGGGAGATGCCGAGGCATTTATTAAAGCATACCACGTACGACAAAGATTAAAGCTGAAATTTATATTGTACAATAACACATGAACCTATTCGAAATGCTGAGTGCAGCAATTACATTTTTAATATTCTTCTTTTTGGGATTAGGATTATTGGCCCTTATTCTAGCATTGTATTACTTTAAAGTATAGAATTTTACCTAATTAAAAACGTATCGCCTTATTCAATTCCTATGTCATTGTCTGTAGTATCGTTGAATATGTTGAGAAAAATACATTCTGGCACAGAATATTGCGAATGATGTAGATTAAGGGCTCAAAAAATAATATAGCTTCATATTTTCGTTTTATATATATTTTTTCGGCTGATTTCTTCTTCCACGATATCTACATCATTATCTTATTACTTTGTTTTTAAACTACTGAATGTGACGTTGCTGCCTTGTCGTGTCGGAAGCTACTTATTCACTTTCTATATTAAAAAAAAATAGAATAAGCTGTTAGGTGCAGTTGTATTGCTGTATGCTCTTTTATTCATAATGAATACTATTTTTTACTTTTTTGAAATACATGTACTATGTGTATGGTTTTTATTTGTGTTACTTCACTCTGGTCACACATTTTGCTTTCTCTATATTGCCTGCTCTCTTTCTGCATATTTTATTTAGGGGCACACTTTTGTCGATGAAAATCATCTTACGTACCGTGCTGTAGCTTGCATTGCTCCTTTCCAAAAAATTTCTCAAAAAATTGTTTCCGATCGAAGAGAAAATACTTACCAGAGTGGTATTAGATGTATATGAGAGTTCTATAGATCATGAAAAAACGGCGAAATTATCTGATTTTGATGATGCTTGAGACTACGTTACAGTTACCGTATTAAAGATACATGTATACGTCAGTATTTCATATGTAGAAGGAAATAGTTACCTCGAGAATATATTTACTACCTGCATTTTATAAGTGCCTGGCTTTATAGCAATTATTTTTCTCTTGTCAATAATTTCTCAGATTATTTCTACATAGAATTCTTAAAACAGCTAACTGAAAAAAAAAAGCGAATTGAAAAAAACCTAGCGAGTTCTAATCAAATTAATGTGGTTCTGGATGGTATGTTTAACAGTGTGGAATGTTTGTTGAAGGATAATAGCTTTTTTTGAGGATATATGAAAAGGAAAAATAGCTCCCTAGTCAATGCAAATAGTAACTGTAAGAGCACTGCTGCTTATTACTCGCTCATGATCTTGTTAGTTTCTCTGTTAACTATCTTGATTAGGATAAACTGAATTACGTGTTTATCAGTAATAATAGTATTCCTTAAGAAAAAAACATTTTTATGCTTCAAAATTGATTATCCGTCTCCCTTTTTCATTGCTTTATATGGGATTATTCGTTTTATTGAATGAATGTATTTTCACATATGTTTTTTTTTTGTAGATAAGGGTGAAACTATTACCCCTCTGCTGCTATCTTTTCATGATCGGCATGGTGTTTCTACTACAGTCTCGGTGAGAGCTAAAACATTGTTTGAGTTTAGCAGTTGCAATGCTTTTGAATTTTATAAGGTAAAGGAACGTCTCTCTTACCCTGAAATTTGTGCTGTGAGTGACTGTATATATTTTTTTAGGGGAAGTCCTACACTTTGGATGACTACAAGCGTGAATTCCTTCCGCTAGAAATAGAGCAACTCGTCCCTACTCTTAAAAGGGAGAATGGTAAAACCGTATATTTTAATATTATAATAGTCATTCAAGTAATGTTAACATAGCCAAAAAATACTTTAAAATTTATTTTGCGGAACAAAAATGGCATTGAAGCAAAGTGTTTTGTTAGTGTAATTATGGATGATTTTGTTTGAATTTGTTTTTAAATGTAAGACTCGTTTTCCCTCGCATATTTCTAGCCGCAAATAGTACGCGTAATAAATTTTCAAAACAGTGACGAAATGTACGGACTAAACTACACAATATTGAGAATAGATAAACAAAGTTGGAGTTTTATTTTGCTAACTGCTTTACACATTTTTCGATGATACGTCTCAGGTACGGTTAGATCAATAGATTCACCATCGACTAAGGTAATGTTCTCAAGCTCAAATTGTGAAAATGCTGATTTAGCAGAAAATATTATTTCTAGTCATTTCAATTTTTATATAAATTATCCCTCCCTAGTAAAGCTGCACTCATTTTTTTCTTTCAGCGTAAAATTGCCAACAAGACGGGAAAGCGATATAAGAATAGAGTGTCAAAAGGTTTGCTACATTTCGCTGCTGTATAATTGTGTTTGATGATACCCATCGTCATATTTTTCTCTTTGCTTTGTATACATTGAATCTTTCTGCACAAAAGTAGATATCTAACAAATCCTCAACACGGATAGATTTGATACTCTTCCATTGAACCCTTGTTTGCATTTTCACTCTTCGTTTCTTATGTAGGTCATTCTTTATTAAGCAAGGCCGATTTAACTAAAAAGGAAGAGGACAAAGTCGTACGTAATTCTGACACCTATGGAATTCATTTTTCGTTCATTTTTGAATTATTTGATGAGAAACATTACATTTCGTAGCTGACCGATACGGGAGTTATCCAAGTCTTGACACTATAGAGCCTCACTCGTTTATATTAGGCTATTTAAACTTAGCTGTGGTTTTAAAAAAAAATCACAGTTTCATTTAGGAGAGATATCTATTCATACTGCTGTTCTTCTCATTATGACCTTTTATCGTATTATGACTCTTCTTGCAATGTGTTGGCTAAGGAATCATACATTATTTTGCGCATGTTACACTATTTATGCATGAAGATTGCTTTTCTTTTTCCTGTTTAATTGCATAGCTATGCTTTTATGATGCAACCTTGAAACGAATGAGTTGATCTCCCCACTCGATTCTGGCAAAAAGCGAAAATTTCATTCATGCACTTTATTATATTCCCTAAAAATTTTTAGTAGACACATTTAGAATTTTGTACTCCTTAGCAACTGACAACTCCGCTGTGCGCAGTACTATGGAGTTTCAAATGTCTATTTAGAACAATAAATTTGGAGAAATTTTACCGCGTCTTCTCTTATGGGTAGCGGATACTTTCATATTTAAGTAACGTTTTACGTTCTATTTCAGGAAAAAAAATCAAAGGAAAACAGGTCCGATTCTTCTACAATGGAAATTGCGGTAGGTGCGAATATGTACCTGCATTCTTTTCTACTAAAGTTTTCTTTTCAAGAGGCAGCGTGACTAATTGATTTGCAAATTCTTTTTAGAAACAGAGGATATACGGGAGGGTTTGACGTGCACAGTCAAATTAAAATTTTGTGCTTTTTCATTTCTATGGAAGCTGATATCTAGAGAGTTTTCGTTGTTACCTTGTAAAAATAATTTTACTTTCATATTTTGATCCTCTAGATCAGCTATATCGTATGCTTACCATTGAAAAAACTTTTAACTTTTTACCAGCGCTTTCCTACATATTTTCAGCGAATTCTACAAAAGCAAGGTGTATGGCGCGCAATTTTAAAGAAATCCGGAGATTTTTCAAATAAATCAATACCATTGAAAAAGCAAGAGTGAATGCGTATCTACTTTGCTTCTTGGCTCAATACATTTAATATTCTAACTTACTTACGTTATGTTTTGCACCGTGAGTGGAGTGCATTCATTTTTACTGACAGATTACTATGTACATGCGATGAATAACGATGAAAAATTTCTCAATATCTCCTTTGATTTTAAAAAGCCTTGAAAACAATCAAAGTTTACAGTAGTGCATATAGTACCAATTGCGACTACTACTACTACTACTACTATTTATCTTATGCCACTAGAATTCGGTGTGCGGACTTTCGTCGAGTATCGACAGGAATTATAAAAGTTCCGTACCTCTTCGTCTTCAAATTCAAACTGATCCTGATTCATAATCGTATCATTAAAAAATGCAAAGCTTTGTTACAATTCAGTTTTAATATCAACAGAGGGTTCAGTAAATTGAATGATATCGGTCAAATTATAATGTTCCGGGAACATGAAAATGTTTGCCAGTTTCGTAATCGGTGATTTGAATATCATAGAACTTTCGTCATCCCAACTCTTACGGCTAATTCCTGTATACAATGCATTAACAATGGCGCATTCATAAAAGCAAACATTTGAAAATTAGGGAGAGTTTGAATGACTCTTGCAGTAAAGATAGAATTTCAGCTCTTAAATTAGAAAAGTAGCAGCTTTCACACGTTTAAAAATAGTTTTAGTACTGAGAATTTGTCTATTTTAATTCTGCGTATAAATCAATGCAAACCTTCATTATCATGTTGCAGAAATTCGTTTAAGAACAAAAAATATTTAAGCATATGAGGATGAATGCATAGCTGTAAGGCAAGAAGAGAAAACATGCATTGCAAATATGGCTAGGATAAGCATTAATCTTAAAATATGTTATGGAAAATGCAGATTTTGGCGCAAAAAAAAAAAATCGTTCATATAAAAATCACAGTTCTAAAAAATATTTTCCTTTCTTTGAATGAATATTTTGAATGTACAAACGAAAACTTACCTGTAATAGTTCTTTCTCGTCTAAATAGCCATCGCCATTTTTATCAAATTTATCGAATTTATTTGTTCCACCTGCTCAGATAAGATAAAGTTCAATTTACTACAACATTGGTATAGGCACAGTTACACAACCAGGTTGTATTAAAGAACGAATACAATGAGACCTGTAACACAATTTAAAATGTTAATACGTACACGTTAACACACCGAGATCACAATCAATGCACTCACCGGGAGGAATAAAAGCGGGAATATCTGAGGGACCCAACAAGCCATCTTCATTTCGGTTAAAACCCTACAAAGGGTCGTACAAAAAAAAAGAATAAGTACAGACCATACACAAGAAATGCTACAGTTACATTGAGGAAAATATAAAATTGTAGTACCTCCATTATAATTCTTGCATTTTGTTTTTTATGCTTATAGAAGCAAACAGATACATATCTGGCAACGAAAGCATCGACAGAAAATAAGCCCCCTATTTTATAAACGCAAAGAAATGTATAAATACTGAAATCTACAGCAAACTGGGATCTAATTAAGTAGAATTTGATACACAAGCTTATGAATAAAGTGTAAGATAAAAATGTTCTAACCTTTTGTGGGAGTAATTTTCGAAATTATTTTTTCCATCTGTGGTTACAGAAAAACAGACAGCATGATGACTTACAGTTTGATCAACGAGAAGAACATAACCTCGCGAAATATTTTACTTATTTAAAGGAAGTATTTTCGGAATTACAATTTTAAAAGCGACTAAATGCTTATACATTCCGTAGAGCCAATTAGGTAACACCGTTCGAAAAACTTACCATCTACACAGCACATCTTTACAATAATAAAGATCAAACTTAAGTTTATTATAGTACAAGATAACAATAGTAATGTATGAAATAACTAAATTTGATAATATGCGAAGATATCTTTTCTATTCAGGTTTCAGACGCTGGAGCCAGGGCAAAAAAGTCGGAGCAAACTAGTAAATTGAATCAGATTCAACAAAATATTCAGCCCTGTTGGCAAAATAATTTTCTCAAAAAACAACACTAGAGCGGCACTTTATTCATTTGTCAAATACAAAACAGCAAGTGCACAAAGATATTGCAATAGTTTCAATCTACGTTAAAGCATCGAAATAAAACGTCTTTACCTTTAGTTCCTTCAAGATGCTATTGTTACACTAAAATTTGGAAGTCTCATGTTTATGTTTTATAAAAATTACGAAGAAACAAGTTTGTTCAACTAAAGATATGAGCTCGGCAAACTAACTTTTAATACATGTAAGCACATTCTATATTCGTAAAATAAAATGCATCATCCAAAGCTTCTACTATAGGTACAGAATGTAAATTTTGTAGAACGTACATCTGTTTTATCGGTCGACTTTCCCAATTGCGAGTTTATCAAAGTGTTCCAGGAAACAAGAGAGTCGGTTTCACCATTTTGAAGAGGCATCCCACCAAATTGTAATAGATCAAACTTAGTATTGCTCCACATTAATTTTGTCGACCATTTATATAATTCATCTTTTTCCAGTTTTCCAGAACCATCTTCATCGAGGTAATCAAATAATCTCTTCATCACTTCATTTACTTTTTCCGTACTCCATAAGAAAACATCTTTGGGGTTTCCTGAGGGTGCTTTGGAATTCAAAGGAGTACCAGAAGTGCACCACACATCTGGAAAAAGGAATGGCAGGTTAATCAAGCAGACTAAAACAGCTGCCAGAAAAGGAACAATGACGCGTTCTTTTAGTCGAGATATATGCATTATGACCGAAAAATTTTATGTAGTTGACCAAATGGTTTAACAAAGCATGAAAAAACAGTAGCCTCACTGAATTAAGATTCAAAACAATCATATCTTTAAAGCCGGGTCTCTGTGATGAAAATCCTCTGGGAAAAACTTCACATTGGAGACCCGGAAGTCTCTTCCACAATTCACCTGGGTAAACCCGAAATTGACATTTCGCTAATAGCTTTACGAGTATACGGGAGTGTGTAGTTAAAGTCCTTAAGGCTATTTGACAGTGAAAGGTTTGTCCAATTTTCCCCTTCTTATATTACTTGTTCTATAATTTTATCTTTTTAATGAATTTATTGACATTAGTGCAGTAATAATGTAGGTCTTCGCAGAAAACGCAATGGTACCCGCACTAGATGACTTTCGGATTTACAATATCGTCTCAATTGGACGACTATGATTTTCTTCTTTTTAAAAGTGGAATTACTCCCGCTTGGAAACATGAGAAATTTAAGGACGGTATGTAGAATTTGCCAATGCTGCTAATTACAACCAACACATGTACAACTCGAAATATTGATATATTTAGATAGTATAAATTTCCGTTTGGGGGCAGTCTGCACGGGTGTTAGACGAAGATTTGCTTCATATTGTCCTAGTTTTAATTCGGGTAAGTCTTGATGAAGAAGGTGGAGACTATTTGTGGAGCGATTATTCAGCATCACCAGTCTTCTGTAAAGCTTGGAATTTGGATTAGAAATAGTGAAAAGCTAATAGTTCAAGAGCTCGGGTAAGGGTTCCTTCACGTTTTTATTCTTAAAGTTCAATTTTTGAATTGAAACTTTTTATACTGTCGAAGACACTTTCAAGTATGCTTCAATTTATATTTTCAGCAGTAAACTTCAGTGTTTTCTCTTTCCTCTTGTAGATAGCCCACTTATATTTGAATGATTTCATGGCAAGCAAAAACTTGACATATCTCCAATCTAAGCACCAGCTGATAGACTGTGATTAAGATACTTTTGTCTCCATTAATTATTTTATGTGAAATTTGGGAGGGCACAAAATGAGCTAGATGCTTAAAGTGCATGGAAAAATACGTGCTGGTCTTGTTTTCTTTTGCATACGGTTGCGATTCCTAGTAAATGGAAGCTATCACCTTATTTTTTATGCATTCTTTCAAGAAAAGTTTGATTTCTTTTGTTTTTACTCTAAGAAAGACTTTTTGAAGTATAAACCGAAAGTCACCGCTTGCTGAAAATCGTATTATGTAATATAACTTCCTTGTACATGCTTTGTGAAGCGTAGAGTTATTACAAAGGTTGTTACACCACAATTGAATAAAAATTAGAAAGACAATGTTTTAATTGTCTTATGTATTGCCAGCATCCAAACTAAAAAACAACTTCTTCATCATCTTCTTGTTGCTTTTCTGCTTTAGTTTTTAGTTCCTGTGCATAGACGTCTTGCATATGAAACTGTCGAATCGCATTACAAAGAATTTTAACCTTTGCCTTTTCCTCCTCTACTTCTGCTTCCATTTCTTCAACTTTTTCTTTTGCTGCTTGAATATTTTTTTTGGCTCCTAAGAAATATACTCAAAGAATGTAATAAACTATAGCATTTTTCTAAGTGCGCCATCAACTCACGATCTAATTTTTGTTTTTCTTGTTTACACGCGGCTTCTGTGAATAATCGCACCAAGTGTACATGCTTACGTCAAATTCTGATTTCTCGCTACCTGGTTCTATTCCATTTTCATCTCCTTCGTCCGAATTCTGATACAAAAATATTGTTACATCTACAGTGCATGTTTCTAAAAAGTTTTAAATTTACACTCGATTCTTTGCTTCCGTTGTTGGCAGATTTTGCAACTGCTCATCGATTTTATATTCATTTAATACATGGCCCGACAAAAATATCTCACCTTTTTCTACTTTTTTAATTTCCTTTTCCGCTTCATGTAATGCTACATTTTAGTTAACCGCAATCATCACCATGATATTGCAAATGGAAATGTGTTTGAAGATTACTACCATGCTCTGCTGCTGCGGTTTCACCTTCCTTCAATCCTTTTCCACCTGTTTCCTCATCTAAAAAAGTACACAATGAGAGATATGCACTGGGTGCGTTTGATGCGTCAACTCTTACCAATTACCACTTTTTTAATTCTTGGAGAATGTTTTGGTTTTGTTATTTCTTGCTCTATGTCGTAGCCGTCATCACTTTCTGTGTTTATTGGGAATGCTTCTGTGTTTGCTGATTCTTTGCCTATCGGCAATTTAAGTTTGTAATTTTATGCTATAAATTTTTGTCATTGGTTATTACCTTTTGCCTTTCCCATATGGGCCGCTTTTTGGTCTTCATTCCAATCTTGTGCCTGTTCAAATTATCAGCTTTGCAGAGTTTTCCAGCTCATTACGAATTTGTGGGTACCTCAGCCTCAGCTTCCAAATCACTAGTTTCGCGCTGTAACATCAAAATTAACTGCAAATTTTATCAACTATTTCGTCAAACCTAACTTGTTCAGCGTCCAATTTGCCGCTGCTTACTACTTCCTGGTTCTATAGGTAATTAACAAGAAATAATGTTGCTGTAAAGAATTCATCACATGGCTCAACCTCATTTCTCTGTGGCTCAATTGCAATTGTCGGAACTGCACTGGCTTGGTTCACATTTTGTTTCAGCGTCTTGATGTCTTGTCGAAGTTCTCCGATGTCATCATCATTTTGATTAAGTGCATTTAGAGTATGTATTTTTTTGTGTTTCCAATTCTTAAGATGGAGTGCATCGCAGGAAAAAAAATGCAACACGAAAATCACTAAGAAACCTGAAAAAAATCCAAAGTATTTCATTCTTGGGCGAAAATCTTATTAAAAAAGCAAGTAATTCCGGATTACAGGAAGGTGAAACAACAATTCGCTTTTATACGTGAATGGTTTATATAATATGCAAAGCAACACAAGGAGAATGGAATAGTATTTTGTGGGTGTGTACGTACACTGTCCTCCGTCAGTTACAAACAAAATAAATTTATTGATATACCTGCAGCTTTTACTGCGTTTCAGCTGTATTGCAAGCATGGTCTTTCGATTACAATATAAACCCAATAATTTCGGTTGAAACCCAAGCCGATAAGATACAATAATCGTACCTCTTTCCACATGTTTTCAAAATCACTAGCATTTAGATGCTTTGCAAATTAATTACGTTTGTGCGGTAAGACACGCTTCGTACCTACGCAGATTTAATCACACAAGAGTCTACCTTGTCACAATGAACCGACATATAGTATCAGGTCTGATGGCAAGCATGACGGAATGGGGATTTCTTTTCGGCAGCATCGAATTGTGTAGAGCAATTACTGCGGTGTATAAACATAGTTACAGTTGAATGCATTTCCGCCTCAAATGATGAACATAAGTAATGAAATAACTAATTTAACAGCACATGGGATTACGTATATAGTTGCTGTATATTCTTTTTAGAGGCTTTAAAATGAGGAGCTCTACTTTTGGTAAGGGAGCTGCTGCAGGTCGATCCTGCAAAAAAAATGGCGTAAAATGCTCGCAGCGAATTATTTCATGATGAATGACGATTATCTTTAACATATTTATCAACTCATCTCCTTTCTAATTTTTTAAAAACAACTATCAATGCTGCTGTTCTTTTACATTATGCCTAATGACAGATAAAATAAAGCCACAATTCTAATTATTTTCAGCGTGCTCAATTTGCATTGCCTTAGCTTATACCAATGTGTATCTAATTTTATAAATAATTTTGCTTGACCGCTGGCAGAGCTTTTCCGATTATCACAAATGATTTAAATCAACTTTTGTTCCTTTTAATATTCATGCAAGCAAACAAGTATAAATGCGATTTTTCAATGGGCAATATAAGAGAACTTGTGAAACTTTTTTCGGGGACAGGAACAACGAGTAACAACATGAAAAGCACTCAAGATACCAATAAGGAAATTTCCCAACAAGAGCAGTATAAACTATATAATGGCCTCGATAGGAAGTGCAATGAAATCCAATGTTCAGAGAATGAACTTTCGGATCTCAAACAGAGAAACTTGCAAGAAACCGCATTTGACCTTGCTAAACAAGGAAGAAGCGGTGGGGGAGACCTTCCACATTCAACCGATTTATTCTCATCAATGATTTTCAAAAAAGCAATACTGCAGCTTAGAGAAGATCACGTTCACCTGCTCAAAAAATTGAAAGCAGCACAGCAAGATGCAAAAGCATTCAAAGCAAGTCAATCAACTATCCCTGACTTTACAATGCTGACATACAACTTGCTGCGTTTCAATAACACTTGGGTATTGGCTGCATTAAAGAACATTCAGAAGGTTAGTTTAGAACTAACACGAAAATTCAATGATTTGCAGCAACAAAACAGGTACCAGTTAAAGCGAGCTTTGCACGACATCAAAAATGAACGGAGCACAGTGCAATGCATTCAAACGCCAAATACAGTCCAAAGAAGTAGAAGCAAAGGGATGAAGGAATCTGTAAAGAGTAGTAACAAAGGGCGCGGGAGGAAAACCTCGGAATCCACATTAGTAGAATCTAATGAGGAGACCGCAAGAAATCACAATTTAGCTTTCGGTGGTGACACGACGAAAGAGAGACAAAGAATAGTATGTTCAACTATGCTAAAACAAGATTGCTATACACAGTATGACCAGAATAGGGAAACAAGCAATGGCAAGGCACACACAAGTAAGCAGGATAATTACGAAATACACGATGTAAGCAGCCAAACGGACAACATTGTACCACTCTCAACGTTCCTGGCTGAATCTGTTCCTGCTTTTGGTGTCGGTGGTCAATTCCACAGGAGTCATCATCGTCAGAATTCTCATTTTCCGCAAGCTGCATTATTAAGGCCCCAATGGGGGACTAGTGATCATGGACCAACAAGATTTGTTTGGAGTATGACTAGAAAAGCCGGTCAGCATTCCCTAATATTTCCATGCGTTATATCTTCTAAGTATCAGATTATTCCAACGCTTCCAGCAAATTTTCGCATGTATCCTCTTATGCAAACTTATAGAAGAGAATGAAATTATTTCCTATAGCATTAAAGCATTCAAAATAAGAGAAGCCTTTACAATGGATGTTGTAACTATAATTTTTCAGATACGGCTATTATGTGTGCAGTTTTACATTGCTGCGTTTAAAAACATTTTTCGATTGTAAAATTCAACATTTCTGTAGTTTTCACAATAGGTGGTCAAAAAATCCATCTGATTGCTTTGTTCAATATAAAATTTTGCTCGACGATTACAACAACGCGAAAGAATGCACCTGCGAAATTTCAATGTTTTTAAAGCATAATATGAACTTGAACATGATGTTTTCTGTGAGTTGCACGAACTAGAATTAGTCACGTCCTGCCAGTCGTATATTAAATATTTCGGCTGATATAGTTCTTTTATGCAGTAGGGTGTTAAATAGATTGATTCTACTTAGTTGGTAATGGTTATTTTCACTAATTCGTATAATGAAACATAAACTTATTCTACGCTAATAACTACTGTTTGCGGAACGAAGTAAGAGAATAGGAAAGGTCGTTCACTCCTTCACGCATCTACTTACAATAAAAAGAACCAAAATAATCCTAACTCTAAACTCTATGTTATTACTACCCTCTCACTCTCCTCCTCAAAGGTGTAGAAATAAGTGCATCCTAGTTGCGGGAAACATCGGGGAAATAGTCCCATAATTTCGATTGTTCCGATATTGCAGTTCAATGCTGTTACATCGCTTTATGTGCACTGTGATATCCTTTGGGGGAAAACGGGAAACTGTGGATTGTTGGCTTAATTCGCTTAGGAAAAATAACTACGTAGTAAAAAGGCAATTTTGATAACGGTAAAATAATTATAGCAATATAAAACAATTAAAAATAGGTCGTTCTGTCGCGGTGCCATGGTTACAATTTATTTTGAACGATTACCGCCCTAGAGTGATGTCTACAATTTGAGCATTTTAATAAAAATGACTTATTTCTGCAGCAAATTCCAGCACCGTTATTGTATTAGAGCAATATTTAGTATATCGGAAACATTTTCTCAATACTGCATTGAGTATTGAATTGAACTACTTGTGAATACGCAGTAGACAGTATCCTGATTGCGATTTACGGCACTGTGACGGTATAATCAATGATGCGCTTGCATGCATACAAGAAAGAAAACAGTTCTTCACTTGGAACAACTTACGGAAAACCCGCATTCGCCAAGAATATATTTTAGTGGATACCAATATTTTCATATCGAGTACACCTGTAACAATCCTATTACATGGTAGTTAATATAAGGGATCGATCAATCCTACAACCCAAACTAGTAGTACCTTTGTTATATATGTACGTGCCGAGTGAATCTTATATCGACTTATATTTGAATGCATGCGAATATTATCGACATTCGATTTGCGCCAATTATTTTCCCTAGCACTTTCGACAAAATTGTTAGAAGTAGGATGAGTCTTAGATGTGGGGGGGAATAATACAGACGAACGGTTATGACGTGGGATATATTTTTCTTAAATATATAGGCAGTTCTTTTCTTTGTTCTTTCTTTTATTTTTGTATTTTTCGTTTATGTATTATTGGAATTTTCTTGTTCTTAGCCAAGAGTGATATTCTTTCGTTTAGATAATGTAGCGAACTTAATCTTCTTAGTAGTTAACAAATTGTCCTTTCGAATAGTTAAATAAAACAACTTTGCACCTAAAAGTAATTAGCTCATCTGCATTAATTAGACTTCATTCTACAGTCCAATTCCACAAGTGAAGGGAGGGGGGAGTTATAAGAGTTCACTGTTTAGAGAGCGTAACTAGGATTTCACAATAAAAGTAGTCATTCTCCTCATCTCGACTAATTTAGGACAGTACATTACAAAAACTAAGTAACTATTGCCTATTTCATCTACAACACCCTATACTCTACTTCTATTTCGGCCGGGATCTCATTCGACCGGCCCAATGAGCAATAGCTCGTTTGCAGATAAGAGGAATACAACATGATAAAAGCATTCGATAGCATGTTTCTATCGAAAGTTGTGTGTAACACAACAGGTAAAAATACTATTCACCATAGCCATTTCTAATTAAGCTATTCTACAGTATATTTTAATTAGTACTTCCTAATTACATTTTGCCAAGTAGAATTCATAGCTAACTAAGAAACGTATATTTTACATAGATAATAAAAATGACTAAAACCAAGACTTAAAACTAAACTAAGCAATTCCTTGCTTACAGCCTGTGTAAGTTTACTTGCGAATTAGTTTCATCGTGTAGGGCAATCGTGCGTAGATTACACACATTTCTATTATTTGAATCTGTACGCAGGTTCCTGACTGCGGAATTATAGCGTGCCTGCTTTTGCCTAGTACTAATTAGCTCTACAAGTTAGGCATTACTGTACAACTATGATATATAATAATAAAGAAAAATAGCTACACTCCGAGACACATTATAATAAGAGGACAACATGATTCTAAATATCTAACATAATGAATCAGAAACACACAAGAAACACAATCGTCGCCATTATCAAATAAGATGAATAAATAAACAGTACTTACAGAAATCACTATTACCTAAAAAATGAGCTGCCAAGTAAGGTGCCTATGCGCAAATCCTGCACGCAGGAAGCTGGTTTCGCAGCTACAGAGCGTCCTAATTCTGCCTTATTGCGACAGAATAACACTAAATAGCAGCACTTCTTATTTTACCAATATTAATCAGTGATTTATCGTACTTATTAACTCTCTACTTCTGAAAATTTGTGATGGATAGGAAATCTGAAAATTGGTTTGCTTGAATAAAGGCGGTAAATTTTACTCGGCTTTCTTCTCGCCCTTGTGAAAAATGAATTGAATGACAAGAAATACAATCGATATAGTATAACTCTTATTTAATTTCGTCAATTACTGGCAGACTTTAGTGTAGGCTAAGCAAAATTACAGCAATCTTGATTTCTTTTCGACTTTACTGTCTTAACCACACTTGCTGCTCCTCAAAAGGGGTAAGGGATAAAAGGAGAAGTTGGCATCCATAATTCACTGTTTTCATTGCTTATTCCTTTCCAGTCTGCGTTCCTTAGTTCCAAATTTAAGTAGAACTGAAAATTGATTGTGAATTCAAGCAATGTCTAAGATTCGTGTTATTTGAAAATTGTGAATTGAATGTTTTGACTTCCTGTTGTGTCAGCTGCTTGAGCTCTACGTGGTGCGTTGTGACATTAATTCTGAACAAGCAATAAAGAGTGCACACTCCACGCTAATTTATATATGTTTCCCCCAGATGAATGATACTAGCTAATTCTGCTAAAGATTTGATGAATTTTACATCTGTATAGAAAATATGTTTGCCCGTATTTTTCTTAGGTTGCCACAGTTGATCGAAAGCAGCTTGCCATGTTAGGACGTCGTGGTGCCGCATTTAGAGTCTGCTGCACAACACAAGTTATAGAACTGTGGAAAGATTGAATAAAGTCACAATGTTGCACACATGCAAAATTGTGAAAGAACATGACTTGTCTGCGGTATAGTAATCCAATAGTTCCTCTCATTCGACTGAAAGAGGTTTCTAAATGAATTTTTGTTGACCCACTCTTTATTATTGCCCCATCTTTTTATTACCTGAAGTTTTTAAAACTTCGTCAGAACGTTCTCGTTGGTAAACACTGAAGGAATGCTATACAGCTATACTACACTTTCGGAAGAAAATCTTGTTTGAATTGCTGCATTAACCACGCTACACTTTTTGAAAGAAACCGCAGTCGAATTGAAGCAATTTGCAGTCAAAGGATTTCTGGATCTGGCCTTAGAACGGGCCTTCGTCTTTGCAAGTAAGCCGCCAAAGATCTGGATTTACGGGAAACATGCAAGGCAGTTCGGTTGTGGATTACACGAACTTGTCTGCCAAACATGTAAATGTGTAAACACTTTTTGCCTTTATGTCCCCAATGTAGGATGCATTTTTGTTTGAACTTCATAGTCGAAAGTGACGGGGGTAGCTCACGCGATTACCCTCCCAAAAAATATTTTTATTATGTCTTCTCTTGTTCCATACGGACAATTAACTTTAAGTGATAATTTTACAAATCTTGCTACCATAAAAGACAGTGTATTTATTGTTAAATTCAGTAAATGAACCCGACCTCGGGGACCCATGTAGTTCTAATACATTTTGTTTATGTGGATCTCTGTACACTTATTCCTTACTGCGGACATAATTCTTATATCGCGTATCCTGTAACGTGACAACGTGAAGCTTGCGTACTTGCCTTACTTTAACTAATGATTCGCACAGAGAGGGGTTGGAATGCGTTTTGGAAAATTATATATATTTCGATGCTCCACATATAAACTTGTGACAGAGCAAAATAGCTGTCGCGGCATTTTTCTTTCATTTTGTGTTTCGTTTGTCATCCTCATTGCACTAAAAAACTTTGGCTATTTCAGAATGTCAAACGACCATCGTGATTCAGCTGAAGTTGGGGGAAAATGCGATAATTCAGGCAATACAGCAATATTTAAAGTGCAGCTTCTCCTTTACGACATTTCTTATGGCTTGTTAGTAATTTTTGGCGTATGAAAATGACAGTATGCTTTCCTAAATCTATTTTGTTTTTGTTTTTATAAACCCACAGTATTACACTACCAAGCAATGCTACAAGCTTATGCTTAAGTTTTGTTGATAGGTTTAAACCTAAGCCTCTTCTTTTTTTTTCAATAGAGCACGTTCATTTTCTGGGCCTCTACTTGGACGATCGATAGAAGCAATTTGGCATTCAAGTGTCTTAATCTATGGAAAAGAATTTTTTTATGGTGTGTTAGCTTAATTTTTCATATTATGGAACGCCGTTCAAACCTTTTTGTCACTTAAAACATGGAATAAAAAGTTTGTGACTTTTCATGGGAAATTAAATTGTACTTGGATGTAACTAAAAGATTGTTTCAAGAATCCAAGGAGATTAGACAAAATTCTACGTGTAAAGGAATTACCGGATAGTGTATGTACAGTTATTTGAATTTAATTTTCAGAAGCCTGTGCGATATAATAGTTGAGATAGCTTGCATTTTTTATCGAAGCAGAGTTTGGAGCATCCGGCTGAATCAAGCATTTACATTTTTTGAAATTAGATACGGTGTTTAATTTGTTGATTATTGAATCATGTCCTCTTTTTGTATGAATGGTAATGAGATTCCCATTTTTGATGTGGAAATGCACGCATAGAACGACTCATTTATAACCTGTTTTTTTTGGAATATCTTCATATAAACTTTTGTGTTGATTTTATCTTACTTTTTGTGTAACAGGTGGCGGCATAAATCAGTACCCTCAAGGTGTTTTCCAGCAAATGAATGGAATTCAACCCTCTCGAGTAGTAGATATGGGCGAAACAGAGGTAACTGAATCTATGCTACAAAGGTAAGAATTTATTTTGGAGAGCATGGAGAACGAGTCATTTGAAGGTGCCAATAGACTCTGTGCCATTCTCAATGCCTGAGTTCTCGTTTATATGCTACTAAAATTGAATGTAGATTGAGTCATTTTTATACTTGTTGGAAGCATTGTTGAGTTGTCTCTGGAAACCTTCAATTCTATGTTTTGTATAGCTATAAAATCCTTAGCTGACATGTCAAGCAATCCATTTTACAATAAACATATTCATATGGAATTCGTCTTTCTCAATTCAGCTACCTCATATCAGTGACTCATCGCTTCAAGGCAGAATGTTACGATTTGATAAATTGGAATTGTAACCATTTTTCTGATGTCCTATGCCAGTTTCTTTTGGGAAAATCAATCCCTCATTATGTATTAGATCTTCCACGCGATATTTTGAGTTCGCCTATTGGTCAGATGCTGGGACGAATGCCCTCGGTGCGCTTACAATGCATTTTCATCACGAAAATAATGGCAGAGTATATTTTCAGGCTTTCTTCTTTAAAAATGATATTTGCCAAATTTTAATCCTTTTTTGAATGTGTCTTATCACACGTGTGCTTAAAAGTGTTTTGCCTCTCAGTTTATGGTGGTTGTGTTTACGATTATCTGTCATAGGTCCTGTCAGCTGCTCCCTTTGCATCTTCTCCAGCCTATGGCAATGTTTCTAATCCCCAATCTTCTACCCAATCGACAGTATCGTCCATTCCCCAATCCAGTCCTACTGGACTATCTAATGCCGATACGGCCCTCCCAATATCTGCAAATGAGCAGCTCCGTAGCTCTATGCCGGATGATACCACTGCGTCTATCAAAGCATCAAAACAGTACAGTAGTTTGTCCTATGAATGTGAAGAAGAAAATTTCCCCGCACAGCTACATCCTGTCATTTCTGCTCTTAAGCTGTTGCGACACTCCTCCTCGACAAAAACACAGAAACAGATCGCTTTGAATATTCTAGCCACAGTATGTAAAAACATCGTTAAAAATCCTGAAAATCCTAAATTTTATACACTCAAAGCTTCGAATAAAGCTATTGCACAGAAGCTTTTAACTTTTCCTGGTGGCATCGAGTGTCTGGAGGCGTTAAAATTTAATCACTTGAAGATGCCCCCCCCCGTTGAAGAAAATATCTCGTCGGGAACAGCCACCGAAAATGGAGAGAAATGGGTTTTTATAATGAATCCAGAGCATTTGAGACTTCTCTCTGATTCACAAGAAGCTATAAAGCGTTGTCTACAAGACATTGAAAAGGATAACATACAAGTACGTTGCTATATTGAAGTATTAGCAAAACTGTAACTTGGTTTGCTATTATTTTCTTGCGCAGGCAAAGACATTCCTGTTGAATCAAAAGTGGATAAATATTGTATTTCTCGAGTGCTTTTGTATTTTCTTGCTAGAGCTTTGGATAATACGTTCTTCTTCATTTTCACGGTGTGAAATTTCTTTCTGCTCGCGTGATCGCATTACTATGAAAATGAGTTTTGTCGAGCTTTGTTAGTACTTAAATTTTTTTGTTATTTATGACTGCTTTTAAAATGTTTCATGATATATATCCATGCTTTTCCTTTCCCAGGAAACCCTGGCATCCCCCAAGCAAGCGCTTTCCAACTCAGGTAGAATCATTTTAGTGACCCTATTATTTTTTTTATTTCCTTGTTTTTTTATACTCTTGGTTTTGGAAAATTTGTGAGTGTTTATTGTGATGTTTCGTGGTGGAGAAATTGAAGAGGTAAAGAAAATATGAGGGCCGGGGAGGCATAATGGTTTGCTCATTTCTGTTCCTTAAGAATTAAGATAAACGTAGGTTTATTTATTGCGACTGTCGTAGCTTGCCATGACAATAGTATTATTTTACGAAAGATTATTATAGAATTTCTTAGATTGATTGTTAATTGGTGTCCTCTGTTATAGAATATCATGACGAAGCGCAACTTTTGGAAGAAATGGGCTTTACGGACACGCTTTTGAACATTCGGTACAGATATTATAAAAAAGATGGAACTGTGAAATGAGGGGTGCGATAAAGATTCAGCTTCACTCTTTTACTTGCCATTTCATTATTCGAAATTTTCATTTGATTTTTTTGCACAGCGAGAGTCCTTTTTATTTTGAAATTGAAGGGAAAATTTTGTATTCCAAGTATTTTTTCACGTACCCTTTTTATTCTAAAGTACCATCTATTAAAGGAATTGTATTCATTTTCTACTGTATGTGTTCAGCGTACTGCGTGAGGTAGAAGGAAACATAGAAATGGCGGTAACTCGCTTAGGAACTGAATGAATGGATGAAATTCAAGAATACCCGAATACTACCTATAGAGGAATGTCTGATGATCTAAATTGAAGGCACCTTTCATCTCTTCCCAAACATCTTTCTCTGGGCAAGTATCTCCTTGGCGTTTTCCAGCTTTTGTTTCATGTTTTGTGATTCAACTGTTCTCTAAAACAAAGTTATACGCCGAATATTATCCAGTTGGTTTTTGAGTGTTTTTTAGCTTTTTATCATCTGGATGTATGATTTGCGTAGTTTTTGCTATTCTTTTCTTTGTAGGATATCACAATCCATCCAAATTTGTAGTAAATGTTGTGTCATGAAGTATATTTTTTGTTAGTACTGATAAGATACACTAGTAGATTGTTAATCTTACTTTTGCCATATAACTTAGAAATTAGATACGACAAAGTTTGCAGTAAGGAAAATCAATGCTGCTCATGATACCTGTAGCAGCAGACGTAAAAGGACGCGTATCTTTTATTGAAAGAATTGATCTCGTAGTAGGAAAATTCCTTAACTCTAACCAATGGAATAGCAATTGAAGGAAAGACATTCGAAAATACAGTTAATTAGAGCGAATATAAAAAAATCTTTTTCGATTGCTAGTCAGCCACATAGTGCGATACCTAGCTAGCAGAATCACTGTAAAGTAACTTGAATGTTTGTTCTGTGAGCATTTACCCCTAATTAAGCCACATATACTGTCAAGACGTGAAGTGAAATGTTAAAATTTCGCTTACGTGTACAGCTCATTAGAAAAAAGAAGTGATGAAAGTGCCGGCTTTCATGCCTAAACATTACCCTGCTTTGCTACAAATTTTACAATGAGAACTTTATTACCTTTCCGAAACGAATAAGAATTCATGCATTTTTTCGGTTCATGAAGAGGGTAGTTTCATCTATGATATCAAAGTTAAAATATTGTCAGTTATAAAGAAGTATTGATAACTGATTGCCGCATTGGATGAAGGGGATCCAGGCAGAAATGGATCCAAGAGAAAATTGTACATCTGTTTGCAAGGATACAAATGTTTGCAAACTACCTTCTGATATATTGAAAAACCAAATTGTTGTCTGTAGTAATTTAGGTGTTTGGGTATTTTGCACGTACGCTGAGTAAATCTAGTCTTCATTCTGCAATTTTTGCAAAAGGTAGAGCTGCTAGCCTGCCATGAAGTAAATTCTACTTCTACTGCCTAAATTTTGCGATAATACAGAAAAGAATGTCAATCAGTGAAGCGGCACAGGCATTGCATTTCATAGCACGAAGATCAAACAAATGATTTTCAATTTCATTGTTCACAACCTTACATTCCCTTCTCATAAAAAGCCTGAATTGCAGTAGTTTTTTCAGTCAATAAATTGCTGAGCACTACCCGTTAGCTGAGCAGCGTGTTGTATTACATGCTCAAACTGCTCTCGGGAAGAAAAGGTACTGGCTGAAAAGGTACTGGCTGAAAAGAAACAAGAGAATTAACAGTAAGATGTGCAAATTAGTCGTTTTTTCAGAAGCATACTCGTACCATTACTCAGGCTGGGGCGCATGCTCTGACAACAACTTAAGTTGTTTAGCAAATAAAAATTCCATAATTTTATCGCAGTTACTTTTCATGGTTCTTTGTATTCTGAAAGTGACCATTACGGCAACGGCAATTCACCCTCTCATAGATAGGTTAAGCATCCGCAAGAGCTTACTATTTTTGTGTAAAACTCTTAATTCTAGAATCTCGCAGTTGGTGAAATACTTCAAATTTTGGTTTGTGTTTCGTCACAATGAAGCAGGATGAACCGAGCTCTCCTACTATTGATGATATCATTGAAGCGAAGAATGTCTTGACTGGCATAGCGCATGAAACTCCCCTTCTGACAAGTGAAGCACTACGAGAGGTAATAGCAAGTGACTTTGCTCAAATTTGTCGGAAACATAGTTGAAGCATGTTTTTACTTTGCTTGTTTCATATGAGTGTAAGTGTAGCAAATTCACAGGTGGACTCAACTTTATTTTTGCAACAGAATTAATTCTAGTAGCGTAGGATAAGGCAAGTTTGTGCTAATACTAAGGTGGAACGTAGGCATTGAGGAGACTTTGGAAGAGATACAAATACTGCAAGAATGATTGGAATGAGAGATTCTTTAAATACGAGTTCGTTACAGTTTGTATAATCTATATGTCATAAATTATCACTAAAAATAGAAATGAGGCTGAGCAATAGGAGACCAACAGCCTTTCCAAACGCATTGTTTTGACATTTTGAATGGCTTCTTTTTTGGATTGCTACACAAAGGTGTAAGGATGCAGAACTCTCCTCTTTAGGTGGGGGCGGGGGGATTTTGTGCATTCTAGTTTGGCCACAAGATGAACGCAGTTCTTCGGGTTGAAATATTTTCCATTTGTTGACGTTTGCTGAATGCTTCCAGAAAGCTAGGAGCACCAAATTTTACCTAAAATGTGAGAATTTCCAACGAGTTGGCGCTTTTAAGTTTAGAGGGTAAGGCTACACAAATGAACAATACTATATTCATCATACCAATAAGCTAAATAGATACAATAGTACTACATTGTGATGAGCTAGTTACCTTAGCGCTATTTTTAGCTGGAAAATATACCGCTAAAACTGTATTATAAATACCATTTATCTCTACTACCTTGCAGTGCATTCAACGCTCTCTCAAAGCTTCGTCAACAGTTACCCGAAACGATGGCAGTAGTAAGCTATTTTAAGAATGTATCTGAGTTTACTGCAGTATCTGTGTAGTGTCACGTACAAATTGCTACATGAGACTAAACTATCTGCTGACTCATGTAAGTATGGAAAACGATGTTATTGCTCTTTTATCAGTTAAAAATATTTAGACAAGAGTTAATTTGAACTGAAGATTCTTGTTTGATAACTATGCACTCCGAGATATTATGTATGATATCATTTTTTATGTCATGTTGGAAGCAAAATTGAGCCGTATTCACGGTTCCCTGACACTCAATTTTTACTCAAAATTTGAATCTGGGCCAAAATCTGTATTCTATGTTATATTTGGTTTACAGGTGACACACAGTTCTGGAAATCATGCTCAAGGTATTTTTGTTCCATATTTTCTCATTGAGTTGTAGCATTACTTTTTTGCTAATGCATCAACGTAAAAGCTTAACCAATGAAATAGGAAATGTTGATAGTTCACAAATGTATACATTCAGGGCATTTTTCATCTTTTTCTAATATTTCTATAAATACTTCTTTTGTTCAACAGCTGTGGCATTGGCAGCGGATCTGCTGAAATTGAAAGCTTATATTGTTATGCCAAGTAATTCTTCGCCAGTTAAGGTACATTTGATAACCGATTGTACGAGTAGCTTGCAATTTTTTATTATTTCAAAAGAAAGCATTGATGCAAGAAGAGATATTACGGACGTGTAACAAAAATTTAGAAGTATCCGTAACACTGTTGATATAACACTTGCGGATTTTTCTTTTAAAAAAGTGAAGATGTATTATACTATGTATTTTGCTCTTGTATTTTATTTCAATAGCCTTCTGTTTAATTATTTGGCATCCTCTCTTGCTGCAGTTTTGTTATGATAAAACTTTGAAAATATGTCTATCCTCTGAAATATCACGGATGTAATTATCTCCTTTGAACCCACTATGCGCTTGTGCTGTAATGGCTTAGTTTTTACTTCATTTTTGCTATATTTTGTAATAAAATCTCTGTGAATATGTATACGGTTTTGCGAGTCTACGTAAGTACTTCATTTTTGTATATTTCACAAAAATAGACGCGCAAAAAGACTATTAATTCCCAAAAATAGTACAGCCTGTTTAAATAATTTTTCTATTTCAACATTTAATTATATTTACGCATTTATTAAATTGTAGTTCAGAAAATATTTTATTCATACATGACTTTATAATAATATTTATCTCGATTATACTATCACAGATTAAGGCAGTAAAGGCGTACGGGGCAGAAATAATTTTGTGTGAACCCACCCTAGAATCACGTGAAATGACAGCACAGTGTATAGAGAGGGAGAAAAATGTAAGAAACCTTGATAAGCGAAATTGCTGCTTATCGAGCTACTTCTTATATGTTTTCAACGGTTGACTGAAGATGCATTTGAATTTATTTATGCTTAAGGATTTATTTTTTTATATTCAAAGAGTTGTCTGTATTCCCATTTCTCAACTCTTTGTTACTATTGGTACATATACACCCTTTTTTTTGACAAAAGGCACTCGACTATATGTAAAGCTTGTTCTTACTATATATTGGATATACGACTCCGTTTCTGTATACACAGTATTTTTGTATTACTGACATAAAATTTACTGCAAGCTTTGGTGTTTAGGCTTACTTTCTGCATCCATATAACAATTCTGATGTCATCGCTGGGCAAGGAACAGTTGCTTTGGAGATTTTAAGAGTCTGTCTGCTTAACTGTAATGAAAATTTATATAATCACTGGAAACAAGATTGCTCCTAAAACTTTTTACTTGCAATAAAACACGGCTTGTTTCGTCACGATATTTCCTTGTGTTTTTATTCAAAAAGATGTAACAAAATTCAACTTTTGATTGCAGCTCAAACAGAATCATTTTGAATAGCATTTCTCAAACTTGTCCATCGCTATTGGGTTTTTATAAGAACAAAACTAAAAATAATAGTTTACCTGTATTAGTTTCCTTCCTTTCTTTGAGTCACTTTATTTTTTTTGATACATAAAAGTAGCAGCATGTTCAAGTTAATCTTCCTTCACTTTATCCAACAACTGCTCACACGCTTTATATACGATAGCTGTGAAAAAATTACAGAAAAATAAACAATCTCTTGTTTAGGAATTATCTTCGGTACCATTGGATGCTGTTGTCGTACCCATTGGAGGCGGTGGATTGATGAGTGGAATTGCAATTGCAATGACAAGTATGCCCTATTTTGCTGTGCTGTATTCAATACAATATTTCCCACAACGGGTGGGATTGCTTATAGACTTTTAGTGGCATGTCTATTATTTAAAATTCTTTTTTGACGAATTATATCACTTGATATAATTTGGTTTAGCTGACTGAAACTATCTCTTTTAATAAGCTTAAATAGCGGTTCTCCAGATTATAATGACTGCTTATGTATTTTTTCTTCGTTTCTGTATAGTTTTGTGTGTATAACAATAGAGTCATTTTTCAACGTACACTCTTTTTTTCTTTTTTGATTATCATATATTTTTAGAAATCCTCTGCTTTGTTATAAAAATTTTCTAATCATAGGTTTGCGTCCAGAAGTGCATATTATCGGTGCAGAGCCGGAATTGGCTGATGATGCATTTCGCTCAAAGTAAAATCCAAAAAATATGCTCCAGTTATTTTCTCTAAGCATCATTTTAGATACTATTTTTTGCTGGTGCTTATTTCAAGCTTTTTAGCGAGGCCATTGTTTAAAAATAAATGAGCAACTTTATTATTTGTGTAAAATTGCAATGTGATTTATATTACAACTTTTTGAAACATGTAGTGGCACTACTGATCTCATTCAAGAAATATCGAATCGAGTTTGCTTAGCACTCAAATTGTTGCTGTATTCGTTGAAAAATATTTTATATCTGTAATTCGAAAGTACAAATTTGGCCATTGTTTTCATAATTTATTTAATTTTTTCTATAAAGTACTTTCTTATGTTTCCCAAAATTGCTCTGCTGCGTAGATATTCACTTGTATGTAATTTGCTTCATAGGGAAAGCAATATACTTGTTAAGAACTCATCGATCCCTTCTACTATAGCCGATGGGTTGAGAACGAATTTAGGTAGCCTTACATGGCCTATTATTCGGTAAGTTCATCTTATTTTTATTCTGCTTATCTTGTTATTAGGGAGCAGTTTCAAATGTAAAATTTGTATGGATTCACACTGGCACTTCATTTTTTCTAATACAACTGCATAGTAGTGGGTGTACTTTTCGTTTGCTTTGAAGATATAAACAAAATTAACCATACTTTATGGAGTTACTTGTGCCTTTTGTAGAGACAAGGTGACGGACATTATTACTGTAACTGAGAAAGAAATAGCGTCTGCTCTGCGGTAAACCATTATATTACAGCATCAATACTTTATTCTTTTAAGTGTTATCAAATTAAGGATGTTGCTTTTGTCCATGTTATTTTCTAGCATAGGAAGGAGATTAACTTAATCTTTCTTTGCCACCCTGCTTAAAAAGATCATCTAATTCTGTAAAAACCATTTTTCTTAGTTGAATGCTGTGCTTTTTACAGCTTTAATCTCTCGGATAGGCACTATGCATTCTGTTCATTTTTTGGTTTAGTTGAGAATAAGAATGGTTTTTTGTTGGATTTTTTTCTTTAACCGCTATAAATGTATTTATTGCAATGCATAGGTGCATCTCAATATAGGCAGTCGTTTTAATAGGTAAAGAATTCTTCACATTGGATATTCTGTTTTAGATTTGTACTGGAAAGAACAAAGTTAGTCATTGAACCAAGTTCTGCTGTTGGTGTTGCTGCTTGCTTGACTGGAAAATTTCAAGAGAAGAACTATAAAAATGTTTGCGTTATCCTTTGCGGAGGCAATCTTGAACTGGATCGTCTCCCATATTATTTATCACTTTCTGAACAATTGTAAATAATGTGAGTCTTAAAATATGTAGGGTTGAGTATCAAAATTGAGTGAAACTGCAAAGTTCCCTGTAAATTACGTGAACAGACGGCAAGGAATTTATTAACCTGCATTAAATTCTTGTTCTTTTCTCATATTTTTACGTTTTAAAAACGAGAGTTCTTTCCAATTTTGATTCTCCAAATTTTTTAAGAAAATGTGGTTGTAATTGTTATAACTTTAAGATAATTTTTTGTCTTGTTTCTCAGGTATGTTATAACTGAAAAATGTAAACAGCATTTTCATAAAAGGGTAAATTTGTTTGTTTTGACAGTGTTACTGGAGATAGATTTTTGTAATGTGGATTTGCTCCTTCGGAAGGAAATTATTTTCCGATAAATTGTTCTTTCACTGTTGTGTATGAAAGACACTACATGCGTATATGCAAGAATTTTTTCCCTTGTTGAAACAATCGAATCCTTAAAATTTTCACTTTATCGATAAATTATGTAACGATTTTGATTTTCGCCGCTTCTGTAGTTTTTCTCAATTGCACAAATAAAGAAATGATAATAGATAAATTGCAATGCTACATAAAAAATCATCTCTTAAATTATTTTCTATACAATCTAATGGAGGATTTTTTATGGTATTATACGCTATTTTCTTCTTCTAATACCCGCCCCCCTTTACTTGTGAATAGAAGTAACAGAGAATGCCACATGTAATCTATACAAACATTGCAAAAATGTCGGAAGCACACACTTGTTCGTTGATTAAAATTTAAGCAAACGGGAAATTTTTTTTCTAATATACTTTCTTGCGAATAACAAAGGACTTTATAAAGGGCAGAAGTGGTGCTTACAGTAGTTTCAAATTGAAGTAACCCCAATCGAATGCTATCACTCGCATCGCGTAACTGCATATAGCAAGAAAACGTTATAAGCCTCTTACTTCGTTTCACCTCTTCAAATTTCAGGGTAAAGTCGCATTCACGAATAAGTTTTCGGCGCAGTGAATGCTGAGATGAAATCTCTTTTAGTGAAGGGAAATTTCTGTTTACTCAATGCAGTGATGGATAAAACTTTTAAAAATTGACGCGACTACACATACTAGGTATCCGATTGACATTACCAATATAGCTAGACATGCGTTAATCTTGGGAATCGTGAAGTACAGATGGTTTCAACTAGACTACGTTCATTTCATCATTGGCCTCAACTGTTTATATTCAGAGTAATTCCTGTGCACTAACATTGTCAACTGAGGCAATCCACTCCTCTACAGCACCTAGCAGTATAGCAAATCGCCGCAGTACCTAGCTGTATAGCTTGATCTTTGACCAGATTAAGTAAATTGCCATATTCCCTTTCCTCAATATATCCTTACCAGCAAAGAGGTCTTGGCAAAAAGAAAGAAACCCCTTTAACAAAAACCACTGACTGCTACGTGTAGCGCTGTATTACTAATAATCTAAAATCCGTTGTCTCGTCTATTACGACTCTTCGCGTACTGTGAGCAGCTGGTGCGTACGTAGCTTACTTGCCCCGGCCAACAGTGATCTCCAAAAGATTGAATGAACACATTAGATATATCGCATTCTAACAAGGAAAGATTGTTGAATAACTGGATAATTCGTGCAATTTCTACATGTTAGCTATACAAAAACTTCTTGGAGTGATCTTTATCATATCCAAGAACTGGAGAATCAAGAAATCTTCTGATATTTTTCATTCTTTGATGTTTGTAAGTGATAGGAATTCTTTAAAAGCAAGAGTTCTAACATGAGAATGTACTTGCATTCATTAAAATAAAAAAAGTTTCTTCTTTCCCTTCAAATTTGCGAGAGTAACTAGGACGGAGGCTTTTCAACCGCACACATTGATATTCGGAGGCAGCCCTTGTTTGCATCAAACGTATTTCCAGTGGTTTCATACATAAATGATAAGTTTCTATAATACTTTTAGAATAACGCACACAACTGTAACAATTAAATGTACTCGCAGAAGCATCGCAAATTTTTTACTACCAAAAACGTAGAACAAGAATATTATGAAGATCGCCGATGCAAAAACTAAAAAAATGTGAAATTTTGTTTTTGTAAGCATCAATATGGCAAGTTAGATCCACGCGCTTCACGTAAACCAAAGCAGGATGAAATTGAATTCCAAACGGAGCTTCCAATAGATTTCAATATTTGAGTACCACCTGGAAAATATATAGAAATGATTGGATTTTACCAATATAACGAAAAATTTCTGAAAAGACACCTAAATTTATGACTAATTCATATTGCAACACGAGAGAAAACAAAAAAAGTAAAGTAGGACAATCGCACAAAAAATTATGCAGTACCTACACACACACACTGACCGGGAAGATACGATATCACAAACGACAACAATGAAACAATTTGCGCAACCGAAAAAATAATAACCTGATACATTAAAATATGAAAGATGGTTGTAACAAGAATGAAGCAAAATTCTACTATGGGATTCCACGATGAAACAAATTTTACTAAAAAAGAAATGAGGTAACAATGCAACATGAAACAAACAATTATCAAAAAAGCTGAACTATCATAAGTACGACCAACCAGTATATAACTTCGAAAAAATAGTGTAAAAAGTAACGTCAAGGCAACCGAGGAAGCATAGGCAATGGTAAAGGGAAGCCTATCACAACATTTAAAAACAGAAACAACCAAAAAATGAATCGATTTCCTTGAATTTTAATGGTGGTAAGCTTAAGCAAAAAACGAAAATACTTTACGGTTGCGCTAATGCATCCATCTCTTTTGCAATCTACTTGGCAGCTTTCAGCATACACAATGCAATTCTATCACGTAAAAGCACTATGTAAATTGTAAAAATTCCATCTTGCTAAAACTAGCAACTATTCATAAACAATAAATAAGTAGCGTCCTAACAGTTTAACCTAATACATGAAGAGATATATCGAAAACATTGCAACGAAAGAACTTTGCGAGACGCACCTTGAAGTAGAAACCATATGGTTATACAGTGGAGTAAAACCTCTCAATACTCCAAGAGATGCAAAGAGACATAGTGAGCCAATTGTATAGGGCAAAGAAAATTTTGATGGAGAAAGAACAGCTCTGGTGAAAAACACACGAAGCAAACCAACATCAAAAATGAGAAGTTACAAAACTCACAAATACGACAAATTCACCTATGCAATTCGTCCAGCCTTGAAAGAACATATAGCACAATTCACTACCAATATAAGGAGATAGGCATTAAAAGAAATTTCGAACACTTACGAAAATACTACGTAAAATGTTTCAGCAAAATACACAATGTACTTCTGCAAGCCATCAATAAGCTGGTCTACTTACATCGGAAGCAACATAAAAGAAAGTAATATGAAAATAAGTCCAACACCAGCAGTTACAGCTGAATAGAATATCCTTTGAGGATTCAGCATCAACGGAGAATCAATAATTGTACTCTGCGCAGAGGTAATAAGATTCCGCGCTCCACTCGCGACAGTAGTGGCACCCACCTTTGCAGCATTGAAACCTTTCTCCAATACGCTGCCCTCCTGTACAGTTTTAAATAATAAAAGAGGCAAAAACAAGATCTCAAAATTGCTGCAAAGTATCTGTTAACTACGCAACCATTGCACGAAATGCACATCAATTCGATTCTTCGATACTGGAGAAACCAATACAAGTGAATGTGCATAGTAGGCATATGATTCAACTTGGCACGATCAAAAATGAGCTATGTTGCGAACTTCATGTTCTCACTTGGAATCTGTGTTCAAGTACAATTAGGATTAAATAATTTACGCAGCATACCTGGCCTGCAGAAGATGGAATTTGCATACCACCAGATATATCAGCATTGTCAAGATGATTATAGCCAGTAGAAGACCCTGCAGGTTTGATAAAATTTAATTTCGAGGCAGCATTGCCGAGAGCACTGCCAACAGAAGACAGAGGAGCAGGTATAGCCCTGACCTCCTCTTCGTCAGGGTCTTTTACCAATGAAAGCATACTGAAAAAATTGCATGCGATTCGCTAAAATAAGCTGAGGTTCAACGGTATTGTGTAGAATAAGAAACACTATCAAATTAATGTTTGCTGAAATATTTGAGTTGCAGCAACTTTTTCATTCAAGCAACTTTTACCGACCAAAGACACAAAGAAGATCGTATGTCTACGTATATCAGGTGACAAAATATAAATTTCACACTGCGGGAAAGGATGCATGCTGAGTATGTTGCCGTAAGTTCGCTGTGCAAACGCTCGGGGAAAATGGTGAGCGGAAGATACCGACAAAAAGAGAGCGCTCTATCGGCACTGTTACTTAAGGAAAAATCCTCTTAATTTTCAACAAGATTCAATGGGTTAGAAATATTACTGCCATTGAGAGGAATTATTGCGGACGTAAACTTCTTTGAAAGTTGCGCTCCAAAGTGACCAATAATAATTTTTCTAGATGCGTGCATTATTGAACAAGAAAAACATTCACTCTTTCCGCATCATATGACAATGTGGGGTTTACTTTAGCAGAAGCACTGTAGTACGTGGATAGGAAGAGATTTCATGACTGACAGGAAGCTTGCCTACGCAAGATTTATTTTTGTACTCTGCGAGTGAACAAAAAAGCTTTGCCAAAATAGTTCAAGTGAAATAAAAGATTTAGGAGCCAACTATGTTCTCCGTTTGTTTACGAGAGTAAACTGGATTATCAACGACTTAAATACACGTTTACATTAGTATTTAAACTTATAAATGCAGTTTCAGAGTTATAACTAAATTCGTAATTCATATATTGCTTCTTAAAGAATCCAAAAAAATTTTAAAGTTTGGAATTTATTAATCAAGTACGTTCTAAAGAAGTTTTATCGATTTGGATGCTTTGATGTGAACGGGGGTTTTTTGTAAGCTGCTGCTACTAGGATTAATCACATTCCGCAAGTGAGAACTTATTAATTCTGGTTGATTACACTCCTATATTCTCTTTATGTTGTAGGGCATTCAATAGATATACTTCTACACAATCAAAAGGAAAGATGCTCTCTTTATAATTCCTCATACGGAAAATGAAACTTATTCTACACTAAGAATAGCATTGTCTACAGAAATAATTAAAGAAAAGAAGAAAAAATCATACACCCTTTCATTCATCTTCTCTGCAAAAAAAATGGAATGGTGTATTCTGTTTATTATTTTTGCTCAACTTAAGCTTATTTGTTTTTATCCGGGACGTAATTAAGTGCAACTCATTCAAAGAAGATTGTCGAGGGAAAGCTTGTTATTTGCGCCCATCGCAACGTTACACGGCTCGGCTTGGCCATAACAAAGTCCGATTTATATGTACACTGCAGCTTCTTTTTAAGGGCTACAAATTGAAGATTTCGCCCTGTACAAAGACTTAATTATGTATACTATAAAAAGAGTAATTCTTATTATAATACTGTAAACTTCGAGAGGAGGAAGCGTCTGCACGTTGCTATAATATCATTGGGCATGCTATCTTATTTGAGGCAAAATATAAAATAAATATCCGAACAACATAACTTAGTAGTCAAGTTGATCATCCTACAAAAGCAATTATACCTAAAAATAATCGGGGAAAGCTAAATTGAATACATTAGAATGTATACAAAGTACAACCAGTTTCCAATTAGGGACAATTATTACTTCAACACCTTCGACCTTTAAATAGGAGTGTGTTGAAATTGCGCATGGGTGGTAAGATTTTTTTTTATGCTTTTCATGTTTTTTCACTAAAAAGAATAGTTTCCATTTTTATTTTCAAGTGACTAGTTTACAGATTTTATAGCCGGATGCTATGTGTATTTCCAATTCCCTTTTCATTTTTTAGATAGAAGTAGCAGCCTGGGTGCAATGTTGTGCTGATAGTTTCCGTTTGTCTCTAAACAAAAATATTAAGAGCGCCCGTCTCTTCTTGATACGCTAGGAGACACTAAAGAGTTGCTATTATTAAAGTGCGCCAAGCATTTTTAATCTATGTGGTCTTGTCTGTGTGGAAACAACAAATAGTATTAGAAAAAACGGATTTAAGCCGACATCAAAAATAATTTCGCTCATAGCAATAATATAGGAAAATTGACAGCAGCCATAGCACTTTTTTTGTGAAACACAATCAAAATACACTTCCATCTAAAGCTATCCTTGTAATAGACGAATATAATAAATTTTTTTTTTGAGTTAATTGATGAGAATAAAGCCAAGCCGACTTTGTAACGAAGCGAAAATAAGATAGCGCAAGACCTGCGCACAGGATCTAAAGATAGCAACCGTGTGATACTCACACACGATTGACACAACCAGAATGCTCAACGAGAGTATTAGTGTGTGTGTCAAGTTAAGTTATTTTAATAGTTTCCAATTATCTATTAAAAAGATCCATTTTCTTAGTTACCTATGAATTCTACTCGGTAAACGTAATTAGGGAATACTTATTACAATATGCAGTAGAATATCTTAAGTAGAAAATATTATGATGAAAAGTATTTTTACCTTTTGTGTTTCACACAAGTTCCGATAGAAATGTGCTATCGAATGTTTTATCACTGTGTATTTATCATAAGGCTCATGTGTGTAATTGTATCCTTTTCTAGTATATGATTTTAGTCAATGAGCGAGATAAAGAACTTACTTAGGAATTATGAATGAAGTGTGCGTCTGCACACTTAAAGAGAGCGAGTGGCAATGTAATGCAATAGTGAGATGAGAGCTCTCCACATTGTGTATCTGTTGCGGTTATGAAACAGAGCGCATAATAGTAACTTGAGATTCGTAGAAGTCAGACCTTACCTTGTTAAGTCGTTACGACAGAGCCAGAGGGAGAGACGAATAATACCTGAGAGTATGTCAGGTCCATAGGTTGAATACATGTAGTAGTGAAGATGAATAGAGGTTTTGATTGAGAATCGAGTTGGGCTGTCGACGCCCATAAGTTACGAGTTTATTAGCAAGACCACTCTGAGGTTGATGAGCTTAGTTGCTCTAGTTTTTTGTTATTCCTATTCTATTTTCGATAGATGGTTATTAACGATTAAACGAATGAACCTAGTGAGATATATTTATAGAAAATAAGTATATCCACACTCTCAAACTATCAACAATCTAATAGTGTAAATAAAAACAATACGTTATTGATTAGAAGAATCGTGTAGCCGGAGTCGATAGGTCTCGACTGGCAAATCTTAGGGATAAAATACTACTTCAAAAAAACCCTAGATTACAGACTTAGACATAATTCGATGTAATGAATCGTTATCGCGTGGAGCAATAAATATGATGAATCTACAGCGATTACATGGCAGCAAAGAGTCGCAGCTACTCTACAGAATAAAATAAACTGACCCTGTAACAGCAAAAATAAGGCACTATGCAATTACGTAGTTAGCAGCTTCGCATACATACCCATTGAATGCAAATAGGACACCACGGTGGCACTACACGACATGACCCTTTCACCAACAAACTTTCACAGTTTTATAATAGGATACGGCAAAAAAAGAATAATTAAAGTGGAATTGTTATTGAGTTTTAAATAATTGCGATAAATGCCATGTTCTTCTTTTGTGTTACTTGCATACTTCGATAATATTTTTGCAATTCATTCTTTTACATCCGAATCTTCGTAATGACATTGGCATGTGAAAATGTATATTTTATTTTACGGCATTTTTCCTGTTTGCAATGTAGAGTATTTTGACCTAACATGATAGAAACAGTATGCTTTTGCATAATTAAGTCAGTGCAAGAGGTGGCTCAATGCAGAAGAGAAGATGAGTGCTCTTTGGTGTTCATTGTTGCGATTATGAAACAGAATCAGTAGTAGTAGTAACTAGAGAATCATTGAAGTCAGACCTTATTTTTCTAGCTGCTGAAACAAAACCAGCGAGGCAGGCAAAAATAGTTGAGAGCACGTCGGTCTCGTAGATTGTGTATGGAAAAGTAGTGAAGATGAAAGGAGAGACTATAAACGAGTATTCAATACATACACATGCAAAAAGAATATCAAATTTTCAGTTCGGGTTATTCCATTATTTTTGAAGTATTGTAAACGAGCTATCGCTCATTTTGCCGATCGAGTTCGATCCCGGCCGGATTAATGGAATAGAGAATACGGTATTGTAGATGGAGTAGGCAATAACTACTTAGGGCTTGTATTTTAATATCCTAAACTAGTTGGGATGAGAAGAATTCCTACTCTATGATCGAAACCTACTTACACCCTCGAAACAATGGACTCTCGTAACTCCCCCCTCACTTGCGGGACTGGACTGTAGAATGAAGTCTATTTAGTGCAGATGAGCTAAGCACATTTAAGTGCAAGGTTGTTTTAATTAGCTATTCCAAAGGGCAACTTGTTATCTACTACGAAGAATAAGTTCACTACTTTGTCTAAACGAAAAATATCTCTCACGCCTAAGGACAAGAAAATACTAATAATACATAAAAGAAAAATACAAATTAAAAAATAACAATGAAAAGAACTGTCTATATAGTAAGATAAATATATCCCACATCGTAAAAATATTTCGCCCTACTTCTAATAATTTTGTCGAAGAATGCTAGGGAAAATAATTGGCGCAAATCGAATGTCGATTATATCTGCATGCATTCAAATACAAGTCGATATAAGATTCACTCAGCACGTGTATTACTAGTTCGGGCAGTAGGATTAATTGATCCCTTAATAACTGCGATGTAATAGGATTATTACATAGTTACTTAGAGAGTGCTTGGAGTGGAAGCAAGGACAGAGAATTCTTTGTTTGGTGTAATTAAAATATAAAATCGAGGTCACAATGTTTTTGTTAGTAGAGTCGTGGTGATATACTCAGAGAAAGTTGTTTCCGCTCTCATAATTGTAAAGTGCAACGTATTATGGCAGCGATCATACATTCGTAATATTCTCTGTACGCGAGGGGTGAAGCGGAGCGTTCAACATAATGGTGTGCCCACCTATTCCATCTTCACTTCGTCAGCATTCGGCCTCTACTCCACAAATCCTTTCACAATAGTTTTTAAACTACAATTATTTATTCACAACACAGACTAGGAGCTGTCTCTGCGCAGTTCATCGCAAGCACCAGTAGAATATAATAGCTGATTTCGTTAAAAGGCTTTAAGACAAGAAGCCAGACCCCTATAATTCTTCTTCCAACATACTTTTTTTCCAATAAGACAAACCACATAATGTCTTCTATACTGAACTTTGCTACTAGTTTTGCTCAGTGCATTCCTTCCAGTCTCCCCCCAAATTCTCATTCCAATGCCTCTGCTTCGGGACTGTATAAATTAGCTGATGGCACTGAGTGTTATCACGCATATCCACTCTACCTTGTCAAATATTCTAAAGCTACATTGACAGATCGCTACCTGTTAAATCCTAGCTTGAATGTTTTAAGTGATTCGACATATTTTGTGGTTGCTACCCTTCTTTTTATACTTTTTCGATTTCTTCTTAGTGGAGCACATGTAAAAGCATTTCGTTTTAAACATGCGTTCTTCGCCTTCCTGGCCCGAAATGTATTTCCAGTTGAGTCGCAAAAAGTAAATAAATTTATAGAATGCCTCTGGTGAGCACGATGAAAAATAAAGTTACAAAAATTTCCTGTTTCTCATTTTGTGAAATGTTGTATTTTCAGGTTTTTGATATGGCATACCATCAGTTTCGTTTGGACTATTTGTATTCTCAGGTCTCAGATGGGAACTGAAGAATCCCCTTCATGGGTGCGATTGCTCTTAACTCAGTTGTCAGGCAGGTGGTAAGTCGATCTTTGTTTAGGATAAGAAATATTTGTTCTATGCTGCGTTTATGTGATAGATGGCAAAGTAAATTACGAAGAGGGCTATAAGCTAGCATTCCAAAAGTACTACCCAAGAATGTTTTATGCTTTATTTGGGCGTAGTGGATCTACTTTTATTGTTCTATCCAATATCATTTTAATTTTCGGTAATTCTATGTATGTGTATGGATGCTTTTCTGGGCAGGTACTGGCTTAGTCCTAAATCGGAGATGATCGCTGACAGTGTTGGATGGCCTTATATAACCACTCCAGTCGCTGTTCAATGGTTTTATTTGACCGAACTAGCCTTTTGGTGCTCTTCAATGATTTATATTTTTATAGAAACACCGCGGAAGGATTTTTTTGTCATGTTATTACATCACATTGCCACATGCATTTTGATTATATTTTCATATGCTTTCTCTCTCTGGAAAGTTGGACAGGTTAAATGTTTATCAGTTTTGCTTTTGAAAATTTCTTCTTTTTTTAAGCATGTCTAAATGCTTTACAATGACATGTGGCGTAACTATTTAATTACATTTAATTAGAGTTTGGCAGTTTCATTAAGTATTATGGAATTTTGGGGGAGATGCTCTTCTTCTACAAGGAGCATCTCATACTTTTTTCCGGAAGTGGTACGCTGTTCTTTTTATTTTACTCCGCTCTAGGTTGATATATGCAATTTTATCAGTTCGGATCTTACCATTTTCTTCTGATAAGGTTTTATTTGTAATTCCGGTTTACACTTCTTACATATAGATTATCCTCTTGCTACACGATGTGGTCGACATCTTCTTATATGCATCCAAATGTGCCAACTATTGTACGTTTACTAAATTTTTCGCCCACCTACTCTTCTTGATGTTCGCCTTCACCTATTTTATAGCGCGGCTGGTCTTGTTTCCTATTTGCTGTGTTTATCCCATTGTAATGATTTCTCAACTCTCCAATGATACCTGTGGAGTAGTAAACAACCACTGGCAAATTCCCGGTGGCTTTCTGTTTCCTGTCTTTTTGCTTACATTAGTTGTCAGTTAGCTTATATACATTACTAATACGTGTATTCTACAACCTTTACTAGCTGCTTAGGGCTTGTATTGATTCCTTCTTTTATTTATGTTTTCTAATTCTGTTGAGTTGCTTTTATCTTGTTATAGTAATGCACTCACTAGCGTCGTTAAGCCTTTTTGGATTTATTTCCAACTTTATAACCCAATATAGAAAATGTTTCTATTTGAGGATATTTCAATTTATAATATGCCGTATTATACACAGCCTGGGGATCCTTTTTTGCTATCATTTTTCGAATTTAACTTTTAAAAACTTGAAACTCATTTGTAAATTCGTCCGCTGTATCCTTTTGGTTTCTTTTGTTTTGCAGGTGTTGCATATCTATTGGTTTAGTTTGATTGTGAACGTTGTTTGGAAAGTTATTCTGCAATCGGTTGGAATTAGAGGTATGCTGTGGGAAGAGCTATTGAATATTCATTCGATATTAAAAATAATTGTACTGTTTTTTCATGCACATTAATAGTATATAAAAAGTGGTAATCCTTTTAATGCGATATTTTTGATATACTTCAGGCGATAAGCTTATTGAAGACATTCGCAGCGAATCAGGAGATTCTGAAGACGAGGATAAAATTCCTACAGCAAAGAAAATTGATTGATTAATCTAAACCTGCAGCAAATTTACCACTAAGGGAGCGAAAAAATAGATTTCAATGTTATTGAGTTTGCTATACTGAATTTTTCCAAAATTGTTATATTTATATTACAGAGGAAGTAAAAATAGAATCTTGACTTACCAAAGTATATTTGTAGCTATTGTTCGCCCCTAAAAAAGATGCCAAGCTCCCTCTTAAAATCACTGGCTGTATTCTCACTCATCTATATTAGTCATCACACTGTTTAAATATTGGGAAATATTTTTTAAATTTTTCTGGAAACTTCGTATATTTATTTCCGCGCCGACAATGTTACGATCTATGGCCCATGCGTGGACTTTTTTTTTAAATGCGTTTTTACGAATGAAAAGTAGTTACCCTACTTTTCACAATGCATTTAATAGAATGGAATGCTGGAGTGTTGCATTTCTCTAGGGATGAAGGGACGATTTCTACTTGTTATAAGGGTCTCGATTATAGTTGTACATTTGACCGTTTCATATAATTATGCTTTTAATTTGAGTAATATTCATTAGCCTAGGAGTTTTCCTAGGGAAAATGAATGAGTTAAATTTCGTTAGAAGCAGTTTTGTTTATTAGAATAATTCATTACTTTTGGAGTAGAATGGGTTTACATAATATTCCTTTACATTGCAGTAATAGAGTCTGTACTAGGTCTTAATGGTTTTCGTTTATTGAGTATCTACACAGTTTGAAGAAATTGAAAGATTTACACTCTGCGCTTGATCCTTATTTTGTGAAGAGCTTAGTAACGCATAGATTTTTCAGTAGAAGGGTTCAAGAAGCTTGGTTACTCTGTGGTCATCCTAAGAGCCAAGAGCCTACTCCTGCATCAATATTTTGTAGAGATTGCACAGGATTCTAATGTAATAGCGCCACGTTAATATTCCCACGTGATGGTTTATTTTTGTACATTTGAATTAGAGAGAAAAATTTGTTCTACTTACCGCCAGGAAGCGCTCTTTCTACTGCGAGAGGGATTGCAAGAAGAAAAAGCCCATTTTCTTTACATGCAAAGTAGTATATTCGCATTTACTTCTAATTTGGATCTTTTAATAACGGAGTTACATCCTGCATTTTTAACACTGTGTGTAAAGACAATTAAATAAGAATGCACGATTTTCGTTTTCTTGATAAGTCGATACACTTTCGGTAATACTCAATAAGGGCGTTGTAGCACCGTTGTAATCATTTTGGCAAAAATAGTTGCACAGTGAAGTAAGAAGCGCAGAGGCTATAGTAGGCTGTCTATTGTTGAGACTGAGAAGGTCCTAAGACTGTACGCGTTTAGCCGAAAGCATACGCCTCAATATTCTTTTTAATTTCAAGCAACACATGAAATTGTTACGCTCCAATATATATCTTTTTTATACCTATTACTCGCTTACAACCGAATCACAATGCATTACCTATTTCGCAAAGAAGAGGTTGTTGACCAATTGGAAATTCAACCTTCAGCCTGCTTTACAAAGCATTAGCATATTCTTAAAATTTCTCAGCTAAACGTGATGAATAAAGAGAATGCTATATAAGCGCCTCCAGAGCGGACGAACATTTTTTTTTACACACCCAATTCCATACAAATAGCACACGGTTTCATAAACTGCTATGGCGGAATTGAAAAATGCCAAAAAAGCCGCCATTTCCTAGGAGCGAAAATACGCCGTTGGAACAGCAGAAATTTAGAGGTGTTAAATATATTCTTGATAGTAAAAAACTTTTCCACCAAAGAATCTAATCCTTGCAACGCGTTTTTCAAGTCGTAGGCGACATGCATACTAACAGCACTTACCCTAACCAAGCATGTATTTGGAAGAAGATTTTTACTCACTGCAGGGTACATCCTAGTAAGCTTTCCCAAACTAAACATAAAAAGTTTTATGGTTTTGAAAAAGTTCAAAAAACTTGAAGAGACAGAATCGTAAGGGGCAATCACTTCCTCTCATGCAACCACACAGAAATTCAAGGTAAGACCGATGCAGATAGGAACCATTCTACAGAACACTAACTAATTTACTAAAAAAGCGTGAGAGGAAACAATTTTACACTATAAAAACATACATTAACCTATTTTAGATTGCAATAAATGGCAATAGGGTTTCTTAAAATAAAAACAAGAAAATGCTTATAGTAAAGAAAGTACACGGTAGAAAGCGTGCAAACAAAAAAATATCTGCTCTGAATGCACTTCTGTAGAAGCTTATACCCAATTAATTTTATAATCCAACGTGGAATACTAGGATATTAGCTGCAAAAGGATCAAACGATCCTTACCAGCTACTAACGGAGACGCCGTCTCAGTTGAGCCACTGCCTGTAAAACAGGCGATTCTTCGTCATGGAACAGATTCTCTTTAAGTGTGCATTGAAAAAATAAATTCCATGCAATTCTTATTCTAATGAAATATTTAGCAATCACACGCTCAAAACCCATGGAAGAGCGTTGAATTTTGAAGCCTATAATAGGTAATGCTTAAAGCAATAAAATAAAATTTGCTACGGAATAAATTATTAGTGCTGTTATCCCCTTTCGATGGGTACGTTGGAGTAGAAGTTGCCTACGCATGCATCGCGCATTGCATGCCATAATAATTTCCTGCCAAAATGAAGAAGAATAATCAAAACCAATAATAAGTGAGAGAATAGATTTTTAAGAATTTGAAGACGCAAAAAAACTTAAAGATTGCAGCAAATTTATAAAAAATTGCAACCACACATTCACATACACTAAAGTAGCACTGTTTGAATACGGCAATATCATATTATAGCAAATAAGCTGGTTAGAACAGAAATGACACACATATTTTTGCCTGTTGCTGCAGAAGTTTCTATAGGCATCCAAAATGGCAAGGAAAGCTTTTTGCGGAGAAAATCTAGAGTGTGGGAAATTTGCAAATGTGGTAACTTGTCACATTTTGTACAGACCACTAAAAAGGGTATGTCCATAGACCTTGAATTAAAAAGTATTTCAATGAACAGAAAGTATTCTAAAACGCGTATACAGCTGCAAGAAGAAAACGAGTAAAGTGGGATTTAACATATCTGCAGGATTAATTACAGTGTGGACAATACCCCGTTCATACATTCACTTGTTTAGATGATACGATGCTTTTTCTACACAACACACTGACACTGCAAGTTTCCATAGAGTTCAGTACAGGCTAAGCGTTGGATATAAATCAAAAAGTTCAAACAAAACAGTCATTCTTTAGCAGTACATCTCCATCACGTATGCTTCCAATTTTTATATACAATGTAACTACACAGCAAGAGACTGGAAAAACAGATATCGGAGGAAAAGAAATTACCTCAATTCTCGTAGCATTTCAAAATCATAAGGCTGTAAATCTAGTCGGCTGTCAATTAAAAGGATAAACAAACGTAGCGGGTTACGCTGTCGTATATACATCCTGTAAAAATAAAGCAAACAGCAAAAAATCACATACTCTTAGTCCCTACTGTAATCGGGACTCGCTGCTCTGGTCATGTACTTCAAATGGCATTCGCATTGACAACTAAAAAATCTTGTTGGAAACACAACACTTGTCAAAGAATCAAGTGCAGGGTGTCATCACGCCTAAATTACAAATTTTACAGGAAATTTTTTCCAAATTCCAAGACAGCAGCCTATGAAGGATAAGGCACAGTCTGAGCTCTACTAACCTAGAAAGGCTGCAGCATGCATTTCATAAGCAAAGCAAGGACGTATTAGTAACTGACCTTGTGAATGAACTGATGCATTGCATTTGCGCATTAGAAATACCTTCAGCATAACCATATCCAGGAAGATCTGCCAACGCAGCAAATTTCCTCTTCCTGAAAGGATATTCATGAGACCCTTTCAAGCGTTGATAACGAAGTTCTTTGGTTACACGCTAACAAAAGTATATTTACACGTAGTGTTTACGTAGTGGCCCTTCATTTTTGTATCATTACAACGATCCTCGCTTTTATGAATCTTACAAAAAGGGAAAAAGTTAGTCACGGCTTTCTAAAGAAATTTATAAACAAAGAAACAAAAATAAGCAAATTTCTCCCTTTATAAGCTACCGTTGACGTAAAAAATCGTTAATTGCAGGACGGCATAAAAGAGGCAAAACACTTTATGACATCATCACACGAACCTAAGCAACGTCAAAGAACGTCCATGCGCTAAACTTAAAGCAAAAATAGGCAGTTAAGTAAAGCATGTCATTTTTTCCAGCTAATGGTCTACAAGCAGTGGATTTCTAAAGTTCAAAAACAAACCTACTATTCTAAAACGAGGTAAAACATGCATTCGCCTTCATTACCGTCTATCCAAAATACTATATAAATTAATAGACTTTGTACAACCAGGATTTTTAGAAACTCTGGCCCCAAGGGCACCCTTCAATTGAGCTGCTTTGAAGAGGCAATTAATAAGGGAAGATTTTCCAACATTACTACGACCTAATATTGCAATCTCAGGCACTCCAAGTTGCGGTAAATTAGCGACGCATTGCCATCCTCCTAATGTGATGAAATAAAAACAGAAAAGAAATAATAAAAAGCAGGTATGCATACAATAAAACAATTTCATTTCTTGCTACAAAAAAATTCTAGAGTATAGCTTAGAAAAACGGTGAATAACAGTTTCAACTATTAGTTAAAGAAAAAGATAAATAGTAAGGCAGGTTAAGGGGATCTAGGTAGGTGCGAATATTCATTCCATGCTCATAACAGCGGTTCGCGAAAAAAGTAGTAATAGCAGGGTAATTATAATGCAGATTTATTTGGCCAGGTCAAAAAGAAATATACCAAGACCTTCAAACGTTGGAATCTTAGCTCAATAAAAAGAGTGAAACGGATGAACGCAGCTTGTAAAAAGCGAGAAAATAATTTTATAGACCCAGTAAAATTATCAATTGGATAGATTAGCAGAATGCAAAAGAGAACTGAAACCAACCAAGGCAATCTCATATGGCACTTCGAATATTTTCAACTATAATACACGTAATAGCTTTTAAAAGCTAAGGCATTACGAAAATGCTCCAAGACATAGAATCACCTAACCTTCAAAATGAAACGAAGTAATCTCTTGAATATCAAAATTACGTGCTTGTACAAAACTCGCTCCCGCTGCTAGCAAAGGTATTGATTTCAGAGGGATTCCCTTTAGTCTCTTCCGTTCAGAAGTATCTGAAAATCTTCTTTTCATTTTTGGTACCGCTTCAACTGAACGAACATGACAGTAAGAAAGGCTCAAAATGATTAAAAAGTATGTCAGATCTCGAAATAATTGAAGACTACAACTAGACCGCATATTTGCATAGACAAGTCACGCAATTAAAGTAGTTTTTCAAGTGCTAAGAGTTGTACAAGTTTCCTAGCTTTAGGAATCTTCTACAATTCAAATAAAGTACTGCGCAGCTTTCAACATGAGCGTAAAAAAGAAATACAATGCGGAAAGCTCTTTAAAATCACGTGAAGATTTTAATTCGTTCACCGCATACTACTTAGTGTTAATTTATGACACTATGAAACGTTGCATCTTGCAAGCATACAGTACAAACAGGTATTTACTTACAGGCGCATACTCATAAATTAAAAGAAACCAAAAAGACAACAATACATGGAAATAAAAAGCATGCCTAGCACCTTTAGATCGTGAACTTTTTGTGCTCTTTTCACCCTCATTTCCAGCTGCGATAGAGAGCTTTGTTTTCCTTTTGTTCGGAGTGGCATCAAGAGAAGAGAGCCTTCCTCTACTCGCCTGGGTGCCCTTTTCATTGCAATGAAACGAATTATTTAGTGGAAGGTGTTGCTTCGAGAAAAATACAACAAATAAAGCCGCGGATGAAGTGCAAAAAATAAGCGAAGATGACTTCATTTGGAAGGCTACAGCTTTCTCTGGGGAGCCATAATATACTATTGAGGCAGCTGCTGCGCAGATCACACGAAATATTCGTGCACTGCCTCTGTTTTACTGTTGTAGCAATTCAAAAAGAAAATTGTTAAAAAAGTTTTGACGTGATTATTCTCTTTGAGGTGAAGTACCTATCTCTTTATAGAAAGGATTGACACTAATTTTTCCGTGAGCAATTGGGTATTGCTCACGGAAAAATTGCATCACTCCAAAAAATAAGGCAATTGTTGAAAATATTGACATCAACACCGAGAGGAGTCGCCTTTATTATTAAAACTCACTGCATTAGTAAATCATCTTACTTTTTGTTGGGAGTTTCGGAAGCAATACTTATTCTGAACAGCAATCTTTGATTTTTCAGCTTGCCCTACTATGTTACATACTGCGCCTGTAAAAGAGAAATACGGCATATTTGGGCTATACATTTAAATAGGTTTACTTGAATGCTTTATAACCCATTTTATTAATTTTCCCGATACAACCCATTGCTCTGTTGCGTGCGTAGATAGCATAGCCTCTATAGAATGTAGCAGCGATGTTTAAAATGTTACCATTTATTCACACTCAAATAAAGAGCAGAAGAAAAATGTATAAAAAATATGCCAAATTGAAACAGGAAATACAAACATATCAACAAAGTTCCAATTATTTTGCATCCTCTGCTCTGTTAGCTTAGGGGGAGAAATGATTACTTTCTACGTAGTGGCTTTCCAAGGCTGTATTGAAATCGAGTTGATTTTATTCTGGCAAGACAGATATTTGCTGGACATTCTACAATTTCTCTATTAAGTTGTCAGCAAGGTAGCTATTCTATCACAACGTGCACAACGACACAATTTCCATGTAAAATATGGAACTAATGAGAGCCCTAATATAGGCCAAATAATTACAGCGGAGATAAGACAAAAACGCAAACAATTTATGCCACTGCTAAATGTTTTGAGGAAATGGCTACATATTTTGTGGTTTATGCCTAATGATAACTGCTCTATCGTGAGCATCTTTACTAGAACTGCTCGAGTCAAAAGAATTGAGTTAGTAATGAAATTTCTGTAATTTATAGTTGTTCTATAACTAATTGTCCTTAGAATAAGAAGTATGCAGCATAGCAATAAAAGAATTAAATAACAAAAAATTGAACTCTTACATCTTTAAAAGCTACGAGATCTTTAAAAAACTGCTTTGGGAAATGCAGGCAAAAGAAATAAAAGCCAAGCATTACTCGTAACGACATCGATAGAAGGATTAGCTCTTTCCAATAGGACTAAAGTCAATACGATAAAAATCAAATTATAACATTAAGAATATAAGGAAAATAGATAGAATCTTCATTTCCCCAAAATGTTTATGTATTCCCTTTTTATTCATTTCATAATCGTAAGAAAAATTCCTTGTGTCTGGTTCATGTTAAGAATATACGCAAGCGCTTATATCAGGCGGACCAAGCTTCCACTCAATATTTGCTTGTAGAAGTGTTATCTTCTGTTGCTGTTATGCTATAGATTTTTCTCTTCCTTGAAATAAATGATTTTATAAACATATTGCACTTTCGTTTCAATGACCTGCTAGTGGAAATTCTTAACAGCTCAAAGAATACTTAACCTAACAGAATTCTCCCAAACAGTGTCTTACAATTAGCTGCCTTTTTCTTGCAGCTAGTTTTGGGTGTATTTGCAGCGCTACTAGTGCGTGAAAAACAAACAGCGTGTATCGTATCAAGAACTATTCTCCCACATTATTCGGAATGGGCCATTCCTTGCACATGCAAATAAGATCTACCATCCCAAATGCCATTAGCGCTCCATGATGCGTTTCCTTATTGTGTTTTCACAAACATGTATAAGAGACAAGTTATCATTAGCATTGTTTTGCAGAGAATAATTATTCCTTAGAATATATTGCGTAGGGAGGTGAAGCGATAAATCTTTTTTGAAAATTCTTAGAAGCGAGATGCATACCTCTGAGCAGTTACAAAAATATCATTCTCGAGTATATCAGTAATGTTCTTCACAAAGATATGATAATGTGCCTATATCGTGGGAAAGTATAACTCAAAGATGGGAGGAGTATTATTAATGTACAATATACTAGAGAAAGGTGGTACATGCTCCAATATCATAGAAAGTTATTTTTACTCCAAATGCTTTAGCCTTAGTAACTCTCGTTATTACCTGTGGCGTAAAAAGAATTAAAGTTTCAAAGCTAGCATTATGAGGTCACCAGACCTAGTGCATGCTATAATCTCTTCGTCCTCAGAAGAAATCTTGGTTATAATTGATTGAAAATATATCTTTGCACGTTTCGTGAGCATTCACTGGTACACGAGATAATGTATAAAAATGTTACAATTTCCGCTTGAGACATGATTTCGCAGCATTCACTGTTTTTTAAAAGTATTGTCAGCTATCCACAGAGGGAAAAATATCAGCGTGCTGTTTTCTGTGAACCGTTTCTACTAGAGTTAAGCACGTTCTGCCCGACGTAATCTATAGACTTCGGCTGATTATAGTTTTTCATGCGGTAGGATGTTAAATAGTCTTTCTATTTAGTTAGCAAGAAGACTTTTTACTGTTACCCCTTAAATGGAAAAGAAACCTTACTCTACGCTATTAATTACTATCTGCGGAAATAAGTAACAAAAAGAGAAAATCATTCACCCCTTCATTAATATACACTGCAAGAAAAGAGCGGGAATAGTATTATATAATCTTATTTAATTTTTCTTTCTTATCCGCCTCTTCAAGGGCTTAATTAAGTGCATCTCATATACGGGAAACATCGGGGGAAAGCATGGTATTTCGATTGCTGCGTTGTTGCGCGGTTCGACGACCTTAAATCACTTTGTATGTATACCCCGATACCCTTGGGGAAAAACTGCGCTTGTCGGTTTAACTAGTTTAGGAAAAATAGCTATGCGCTAAAAAAGATGATTATGATAAAAAGAGAAATTGTTATAATGAAATAAAAACATAATAAAGTCAACATTCCGCAGCAGAGCTGTGCCACTGCTACAGAAAGCATTACGAGAAGTGCAACTGGAAACTACAGTAATTGTGGCCATTTAATTTGTATTTTTTTGGCAAAGCCACCGTTTAATGTAATGTTGAACTACTGAAAAGTTCCCCTTAATCGAAATTACTAGGTAAATCAGCTCATTTCATAAAATTAAACCGATATTTTAATGATTGCAAACCGAATGTATGAATGCAGGCGCTCTTTAACGGGAGTTACGTGTATTATGTAAGTGACTCAGGATGGAGCACTAAAATATACTACGGAGAAATCAGCTGGACATGGAAAGAAACTTACTAGTCAATTCAAGTATTTAATGAGGAGTTTTGTCGTCGGAAATGATTCCAGTTACCTCGTAAGTAGGCATGTTGAATTACTGGAAGATAATGTAATTTCAGTCATAGAGTGTATTTGTTTTACACTAAGTCAAGCAACCACTTTTTTCGTTCAAAATATAAATCTAGAAAGCTGTTAAATTTGAATAATTTACGCAAACTTATTACATTTATGAAGGTATTCAAGCATTTACTTATGCGAATAGCATGAAATATTGCAATGATTTTACAATTTTACTGAATTTTTTATCTCTTCATCCTGCTTGCATCTTCAGAATGTTCATTTTCTGCTGTAATTCTGGATACTTTATAGACAAAACTGTTTTCTTTTATTCAACGCTCATTTGCATCTTTTCATTAATAAGGGTGCAGTGATCATTTCTAATTCTTAGACTTGCAGTTAGAAACGCTAAGTGCGATTATAGCCAATTCCAATATGAGAAATTGGAAGAAATCATTCTTGCCCGGAGGTAGTTGTCTGCCGTCAATATTAAAGTAATCGTTGCACTTGAGTTTAAGCATTACAAGGATGCTTCAAGCAAAAAATGTGCGATTAAATTCAATTAGATCTGTGTACACAGTTATGTAGGTATAAGTTTGGGTGAAAACTGTAATTACTCTCCATGGTTATCAGTTCTGTACAAAGATTTAACATGCCTCAAAGCTACATCTATCCATTAGCCTAATTAATATTCATCCTTGATCTTACAATTACAGGATTTGGTACTGAAGGAATGTTAGTACCAGCCAGGGTTGTATTAACCATTTTTCCATATTAATAAGTTATCTTATAAACGGCTAGTTACGCATACGCAATGGTGTGACATATATCTTCTTCATATATATGCTTATGCATGGCAACCTACATTTTATATTAGCAGAACATGCTTAAACTTGCATCACCTATGTACATTGGAAATTATGTTTGGAATTGTTGTAGTTTTACCGGTGATTTGATCACCAGAGTGTAGTTTTCTAAACAGAACGAGAATTTTAAAAACTAATATATCGAAATAGCACGAGTCTATAAAAGATTTTCGCGCATAATTTCTGTAACATAAAAAAGAAATCAATTTACTTTTATGTCTACGCAAGTTGATCGCACTGTCTTATCCACTTAAGATGCCAACAATGGTCGAACTCGTTTTTCTAAACTTTCCATTCCATTATGAAGAGCAATCGCAGGCGCTTACTAAAAGAAATTTTGCTATTCTAGTTATCGAGAAAGTAATAAAAATGATAGTTCTTGTGAGTGGGCATATAAAACGGAATAAGCTTCACAAATTCAAGCAAAAAATTGAGGTAAAGAAGCAAATAATTTATATGTCCATACTTTCTATTATCAGAAAGATGGTTTTTAAATGCTAACTTTTTCTTTCTTTGTTATACAAGATACCATCTACAATAAGCTATGGAAGCTAAGCCTCGTCTGTTCGAAGTGTTAAATTGATTGTTTCTGGATCTTCTAATCCGTCCCACCATGCTGGTGTCTGTGTGACTTTCTCTTTATTAAGGAATCCATTTGGAGCGGTCATAGTTACATCAGGTAGTCTTACACTATTTTTCAAAATGTGTAAATTACTGGGTTTAGTTGCTGTAGTTCCGCAAAATGTTTTTGTTTCATTCGGGTATGGAACATACACAAAACCGTTTCCATTTATCTTCTTTGGATATCCTAGTCGAGTTGGAAATGCAACAATACTTTCCTTGTTTGGCCAAACAGATGAAGAAGGGCAACGACTAAATCGTAAAGGATTTTTAGAAACTACAGTCGTAGGTTCCGTTGTGGATGGCCACCAAAAGTGGCTCTGGACATCTTCATGAGAATGCTTGTGCACAGTATGATGGAATCCCATGCTGTGACAGAGCTCACAAGGACTTTTGGATGTAGACAGGATTGCCCTGAAATCCGCTACGCAAAATGCTACACCTGAACAAGATGCAGTGCTTGTTTTCTATTGCGAATAAGGAAAGACAGAAGGGCGAGTATTTGCGATTGTTCATTCTTTCTTTGACCTCTACAATATACTTGAGATGATTATTTCACTCTAGACAAGGACTGAGTGCCATGCATTTCCTACTTTTACACGCATGCTTGTTACGTTAATTCATAAAGGCAAAACAGGAAAACATATTTTGAGATCCTCAAATTACTCACTTTTCCCATTTGAAGTAGCGATACTCCATTGTTGTACTGCATTTCGCACGTCAGGGGTAATATGATCATCTCCTAATTTCTGCAATACCGGGCAGCTTAGCATAACGAAGCCTTCAACCTGAAAACAGCAGACGATTCACTTTTATTTTCAGCTGATAGTTTGCTTATGCGAAGATAGTTTGCTTATGCGAAGATATTTCAACTAGTGAACTATGTAACTGCAGCTAACGACCCTCAATGCATTGTGTGTGTAGCAAATCATCAATATACTTTGGTTTGCTACTTCTTTCTGATGGTAGTTTCAAATCAATGCTGCATTTCTATAGCAATGATGACTTTAGTTCTTAGTCCTTACAGCAGTATTGACGTAGTTTTATTACAAGTATACAGCAGTGAATGCACAATCTACAAGTAATGCAATTTTTGAGATTACGCGAACCAATTGACTAATTCCAATAGTATTTTGTTCTAGTCGTAACTCCGTCAATGACATCATCAGCACCAGTTCTCCTATACTACTGAAGTCTCTGAAAAAAAATATGAATTTCTCATTATATTTTGATATACTGAATAATTTCAACACATGCATTTTATTAATTTACCAATATTAAATTGCTGCTATGATCTTATGAGCTATTTTTCTGAATGCTACTAAATACTAGTAGATAAACTTGGTAGTTTTACTAAGGCGTGTTTTGCAAAGATATTATGGTAAGTACATTTCCTGTTGTTAGCGGAGTATTAGTGTTATTTTTGTTAGATATCAACTGCAAGATAAGAAGTTTTAGGAACCTAAATAATACCATTTTGGTAAAAAATGAATTACAAGGATGTATTACCGAAGCTGGTTGTGAGAAATATCCAATTTTTGGAGAGTACTGCATACAAATGCACCAGAGAAGGCTCTGGCAAACAGAATTCATTTATTAATTTGTTAAATGGCGCGCAGGTAATGCAAACAAATATATATATATATTTGTATATATACATGTTGATCCTATTTTTCTAGTTGGCTTATAGCTATTGTGATTTTTTTGCATGCGAAATAAAACGGATGAAAATTTCAAAAAGTTAGGTAATGGTAAGGGCATCTCTTCGAACTTACCCTAATGAAGTGAGGCGGTTATATGAAAGGTTTAATGATATCAAGTTGAAAAACAAATTAGCGTTGATAAATTTGTGCAATCGGTTCCAGCTTAAATCTAGCTCTTTCAAATTTGGAAATGCCAGAGTTTTAACATTGATTTCACAAAGTAAATTATGGCTTAAATTCAACGATTCCAGTCTTGATATTTCCAATTGCTGTATTTCGGTTTTTGACAAATCAATCTACATGAAAATCGCACCAAATTTAAGATAATTCGGCAAAAAGAGATAAAGCAGGAATATAAGAAGGCTACTAGCACCTCCTAGCCGCAAACTATCAACGAAATTTTTCTCAGAATTAGCTGCACGCTCGTAATTTTCTTCTACTGCTTAGCAAAAAATTGGTTGTTGCATTCTTGAGTTGAATGCTCGAAAGCTCGTATATCAGAAAACTGCGTCACCTTGCCAAGTAAGAATCTGTTGAGCGTCTTTGCGCGATAATTCTGTCCTTAAATTAACATCACATTAACATATGAACTAAAAGGAATACTAAACATTCGTTTTTACCTTTCGTATGCCATTTTTACTTAGACACAGCCTCAATATTGATGGAAACTTTGGAAGTAGAAATAGCAGTCCCTGCAACTTTTCTGCAGAAAGAACAGGGCCTAATTGCACTTCGCGTGCCACAATGCTGTCCTTTTTTCCCTTTATTTTAAATGGAGGCATGACTGAGCTTCACCTTTTTGATCATCCTCACGCTGTGTTCAGCGATTTTAAAGAAAAACGTAGCGCATCTTCAAAAATTTTATATTCAGGAATTTGCAATTATGCACCTCAGATATTCATTTGTGTTAGGTTTACATCTAAACTTTCGTGAATTCAAGAAATGTTTCGAGATTTTACCGGAACAAATTCAATTTCATAATAAATGCAGAGGATCTAAGTGTTCTATTGAATGAACATTCAAAGTTGATTTTTTTTATTCGCATACATTTGTAGCCGAAAATGCAATTAAAAAGACAGTGCCATCGCAAGTATTCTCGCACACTACATCAACCCAAATCTGTTAGTATTGAACTTGCTGAACAAATTGAAAAATATCTCTTTACCAAGTTTGCATGCCAACAATTTTTCTTTGTTTAGCTGCACAAAATGTGGAACTGCTGCGTGTTAGTTCTACAAAAATTTTGGCGGGATGAGCGAAGTACACAGTGTCATTAACCAATTGCAGAACCAAAGCGAAAAAAAATTAGACTGCAATATATCCGAAAATAGTTAGAGGAAGAAGTTGTCATTCTACGCAAGTGATAGCTTCGTTTTATTTACTGAAAGTATTTTCCTATCTTTGTAAGTGATACAGATATGTACCATAGATTTGTGACAGCAGCATTTCTTTGAAAAATTTCGAACGTGGGTCTCACTCAAACGGGAATGTAATACATTCAGGTTTGAGAATTTCCCTTGGAATTGAGAGACTGGAACAAAAGAATTATGCCAATTTGTAATGATATTTGCTTTCCTTGGAGTAAGTTTCAGTAGAAGAGATCGATGCTCCTGCCATCAATGTTTTTACACTAGTGTTGGTCTTCATTTCTAGCGAAAATACAAAACAAAGATACACTTAACAATTCTTAATTTGTCGATTTGTATAGGCAAAAATATACTTTTGTTAAGCTATGAGGACTCATATTTCGTAGCTTCAAAAACAAGTTAGAATAACAGCACAGCGACTATTTTATTGAATTCTTCAATGGCAGGGGTTACAAAATGTGTGGCAACAAGAGATATTGTGAAGGATTGCTGCTGGCTCCGATTGTCGAATGATAAGTAGTGCTTTGCTGCTTAACGCATCTCACCCGCTAGTAGTTTAAATAGTTTTATCCCAGGAAAAATGTGTAGACATATCGCAGTGATGGCTTACTTAACTCTAATTGGACAACAAATGATTGCTCTCCGCATGCACAACTCATTGACAAAGGATCCGCATTTTAAAAGTAAAAAGAGTGTAATTAGCATTGTTATTCTTTTTGCTATACTTTTGGTGAACCCGTTTGTAATTTTTGACTGCCCAAGACATCTATTCATTCGAATATACGACACTTGTTGAATCATGCCAGTCCGTGACTTTGCTCTTTGAGATAGCTTATCGCCAACTCAGAACTTTCTGTAGGCATAGCGCAATGATTGCAACAAAAATACAATCTCAAAGAATAGCGGCATGGAAAACTACATAAAGCTTCCGTTTACGCTTGGCTTGAAATGCTTGAAACAATACTTGTAAAACGGTATTTTTACTTAAGTCAAGGACCATTCTACGTTGGCTACAAATAGAATAAATAAATACAATTCTTCATTGAAAATTTAATAAAACAATTATGCGGTGTGAATATTATCTCAGACGAGGTCAATTGAGAGGCATATGCTAAGTTGAAGAATCAAAATTTGAGCAACTACTGATTCACTTCATAATATTCCGAGCTATACAAGATTTAAATATATAATTTCTATCCAATTGCGAAAAAATTAAAACGTATGTCAATGCCTAACATGTCACATGCTGCTAATGAAAATTCTCAACGAAGAAATTCAAAGACCGCAATGAAAAACCTGAACAACAATACTTGATGTGCATTCTTTTCGGTGTCAAACAATTGATCCAAAAGAATAGTATGAAACTGTTAAATCTGTATAATTTTTATCAGGAAATTATTGAATGGGAAAAAGAACTGACGGGAGATTTTTTTTTTTCTTTTATTAATTTCTTTTTTATATATTTATTTCTTTTATTAATTAATTTTTTTATTTATTTCTTTTTCTAATTTCATTATTATTTTTCTTTTTTTAATTTCATTATAATTTTAAACATAGATGTTGCTAACCGTAGTAAAAGTTATTACTACCTTGCAGTTCCTGGAAAAAAATACAAACATAAAATCTCATTTTTTCTTCGATATACATTTGCAAAAAAGTAAAAGATGAAGTAGAAATAAAGACAGTAAGAAAAAGGGGAACTAGGATCAATCAATATCAGAAGCATCGTATTGCCATATATGAATAAAATTGTCGTCACCAGCTGTTGCTATCAAATGAGAGCCATTGCCTTAAAACAATAAAATAAAAACAATTAATATGTAGCTCTGATGGTACTACTATCCTTTGAAATATATACTATTTATAAATATGTTTGATCGTTAAATTTATCAAAGACAAATAAATCTTACCTTCTGCATGCGGTTTCCACGTAACACAATTTAGGTCCGAAGTGTGAGCATTTTTCTGCGGAAGAAAGTACAAACAGGGTCCACACAACGCCGCAGCAATACACAAGAAAGATGCACCAAAAAAATGTAGCTACCAGTTATATTTACGTAACAAATCCTGGTATAAATAAACAGTGCAAACGATTTAGAATCATGACTTTAAATTGAAGATACATTTCTCACCACATGAGCGACAAGATCCCAATTGGAATCTCCTAAATCGTTTCCTCGCTGGGAAAATATTCGCAATCCGTTATCTCCACATCCCTGTTATAAAAAGTAGTTAACAAATTCATGAATTTCTGCTACAAATAATTACGTAAAAAATTTGCCAAATTTCATTTCACATACACTGTAATAATCTTCATAAGCTCTAAATGCATAAAATACCGTGGCAATAAGATTTTTGTTGGGATGCCAGTCCACATAATAAATAGCACGCTGATGGAAACCTTGAAGGGTCGATTCACAGCGCCATCCATCCACACTTGTGTTTTGAGATTCTGGTGACTGCTCGAGATGCCTCAATAGAGCTTCACGGAAAACACCAGTAACAGCAGGAGGTAGCACAATTGGTTTACCAGTCAACAAGCCGGTTGCACTTTGATGTTGTTGGTTCCAGGAGTGCTTGTCACCCAGGGATGAAGATGACTGAAAAGTATGTTGACTACCAGAACATAATTCTCGAGGGAGAAGATCTAAACAGAAACACAACGTATCTGCAAAATACTGCAAAACATACTTTACATTGAAAAGGCAACACATAAATGAATTTATGCTTAGCCAATTACAGACTCATGTATTCGATTATTTCATTAGGATTCAAAAAAATAGAACATTCAAAACAATTCAAACTTCCTTGGCTAGGAAATTGATAGATAAAGAGAAAATAATCTTATGCATCAAGAAATGCGCATATGAAATTCTAGAAACATTAGAAAATGGCATGGCATAGTTTACATGTCCAAATTTTTACAGTCTTGTCATCAGAGCAAGATGCGAATTTCGTCCCTGGAAGACAAAAAAAAAGAAGTATAGAAGCAAGATGTGTGAAAGGAGTATACTTTCAAAAACAAAATTTTTAAAATAACTATAAAAAAAAGATGAAACGGATTGGAGACGCAACATAAGCTGTTGCCATTTGCATAACTTGCATACTGACAATCGCTGCCCGCATAGAAATGTCAAAAATGTACTAAACTGAATTCGATCAAAATTCACTACTCATTCTTCATTTCATATATTAAAACCTTCTTTATTAAATGAAATTCCCCAAACTGTCGATTCATGCCCCATCAAAGTCTGTAAATGCCCCCTAAATAGAACGAATTTGATAATAATTAAAAAAGGGGCATTGAATAAAAACGATTTCACTAAGTGCCACATTACACCAGATCAAAAATTCACATTCAAAATAATCGATTCTTTATCTATTCCTACAACATCTCAGAGCCATGAAAAAAACACAGACAAGACGCATAAAAAGATACAAGCATGACCCTTTCACAAAACAGCCATCCTTTTGCATACTCTAATTTATATAACTAGGTCCTACAATGTAAGAGGTATCACCAATCATCTTCTACTCTTCCCCAAATTCGAATAGTATCGTCATAGCTTCCAGAAACAATAATGTCTTCCGAAGGATGCCATCGCACTATTTTTACATCTGAGTATAGGAGAAAAATATTATTACGTGAGATAGCAATTTCTGTGTTTAGTTCCATATTCATGTACTATTTTAAAAGATATATAAAAAAGAGATTTGCAGTGCAAAAAGAATTCATACTTTTCAAAAATGAAATCGTACAGGGGTATTAGAAAAATTGTACAAACATTGGGAAACTTACAAAGATACCAATGGAAATTAGAGTATTTCATACCCAATACGTTTCATTTAGAAAACATGTCACTTCTAGGAAATAGTAAGCATTTTAATGCGTTGGCAGAATATAAAATGAGCATCAACACAAAAGTAGAGGATTTCAATACATTCGAAGTTCTTTTATTATTCACTAGATGAAACTTGCCTTGTGTATGTCCACCCAGTACTGCTGCGCAAAAAAATTCACTTTCGGAATATTCTGGAATGAGTTCTTGCGAATCCGTTTTAAGTGATTCATGTATCCAAACTGTTTTATCTCGACTACTCGAAGCTATAAGGGTTGATGAGGGATGCCATGAAACGCTTTTTACCTACGATAGAATGTTGAATAGTAGTTGAAGGATATAAGAAGCACTCAGTAATAACCAAGACTATAACAAATGGCTAACATATTAGCCATTCGCTACTAGTATCATATTCATCCATTGATTAAGTTGCAGCCATGGATCATTCATATTAAGGATAAGCTAGCAACAGTAAAAAATCACTTAACACCACTCAAAGGGGTGCTGTTTATTTGAAGTAATAACAAGATAGTAGTTTGCCGCTGTAGTGAATGGAATAAGTAACTACGTACTACGGTTAATCAAAGAAATATTCCTGTCCTCTATTTACGCTAAGTGCCCCCTCAGACCATAGCCTAACCTCGTTTTCGTGACCCTCTATTTTATACACACAGACCCAAGTATTTGTCGTGTCCGAAATCATCCATACAGAAATCGTAGCATCAAATGATGCGGCAGCAAGTCGCCTTCCATCTGCGGACCATGCAATCGAGCGAATAGTTCGAGAATGGACGTCTTCCCCAAAGCAAGCCTGTAGAGCAGCAATCCAGAAAATATTGCTTTTAATGAATAAAAAGGGAGATAACAATTGCCACGTGATTCATTACACAATTAACAAACTGCACCCAGTGAATAAAATAATGTTTACAAAGCTTGCATTTAGCTTAACACTCCGCTCTAAATTGCTTTGTAACTCTTTTCACATAGATTCCTTAATTATAGGTATCCAGAGATTTCAAAAAAAAAACTTACATGACAAGAACTGCAAACAATTGGAAGACAAGGTTGTACTTTAGAAGTGCATGAAGGTTCAATGGTACTCGGCTGATCGAGCGTTGTTGTGAAGCTGCTCGGAATATCCCAAAGGCGTATACTTTTGTCGGTACTACAGCTTGCCAAAAGAGGTAAAATGGGATGCCACGCAACGCACCAAATGCGATCACGATGACCTTCAAACGTTATTACTCTTCGAAGCATTCTTTCAAGTGTACAAATGCAAAAATTTGCTGTCCGATGAAATGTTCGCGTTGTATCGATTTCTAAAAAGGTGTTCTCTATGGATTTGCATCTCTTGGTTCAAGAAATGAAGAAAACGAAGTACCGCTAGGAGTATCATACAAAGAAGTCGCAATTACGGCTTTGGGTTTGTACAATTCTCTCTTTTTTATTCTTTGAAAATATTTGCGGAGAAATAATCAGTAGCATCGTTTACCATACGCGATCACAGCTGCCTCGTTCAAAAAAGAAATGATAAAGTATTCTCAACAAAGCTCTTACATACCTTTTACTTTCCCTTTGCAATTCAGCAATACCTTAAGAATTCACATACGAGTTCTCTATGGTGCCTGCTTTATCGTCGAGAAATCATAACATGTGAGGGGTTGAAACCACACAATTCCGTTTCAGTTCGATAGAATGAACTGACGAGGAATCAAGTTTCATTCTTTAATTTTCAAATTGTCAAGCAGACAGTTTGACCAGAGCACGCTGTCAGTTTTTATCTGCATTCTGAGCCTTGCTAATTCAGTTTGTAAGTTACTGCAAGATCGATGCATAGACAAGCTCTGTGTAGGCACGTACTGTGGTTTACAATATTTCTTTTCACTATTAATTTTTGAAAGAGTTTTTGTTCAAAATTGTTTCGAATTTTCTCTCAAGTAAAAGCATTGCGAAAATGATCTGGCTAGCGTTTATATGTGAAAAGTAAGTGGATACAATTGAGCACGCGATCAAAACATCTTTTGAAATTCGTTCGTTATCCTCTCAATCTATAAGTCTTTTGCAGAATAACTTTATTTTGATGGTTACACAAGGCCATCGCAAAGCTTTTATACAGTTGTTCGAAAGCCAGATCACAATCACGTTTTTGATCCTGATAGGTCAATTAATTCTTTGAACCAAAAAGATAATCAAATAATACATGGCAAATGAAATGAATACCATTGGTAGCAATACGATAATGTCATTTCATGTTACCAATAAGTAAATTTTTAGCTTTTCCAACGTGCTCATATTGCCTATTTTATCCACTCTATTGCGATAACAAAACAAAATGGTACACCCGACATAATTCCATTCGTGAAAATCACAAAATTTCTGTCAATCTACATGCAGCTGTACGCGCGGGCTATCATTATTTCTCATTCTAATCAGTTATAACATCTCTGCACTGTGTACTTCGATTGCTAAGGAAAATTGTCAAAGTCGTCAACTTCTGGTAATGCTTGCTGCAATATTGTGATACTCGTAGGAAAAAATACATTACAAACAGCGATATAACTTTAGACATTTGAAGGTGACAGGGAAATGAACTGCTGCAGGTTTGGAATTTTTTGCACGCGCATTTTTGCTAATTTGGAGACAAACTAAGAAAAAGATTGGAGAATCGACCCATTTTTACAAAGCAGCCTTCATATTTTTAGAGACACACCTGGTACCTGTTAATGTCACAATGCTGTAGGGATAGAAGCGCTACTATTCCACGTCTTCTAACGTATCGACTTCTCGAGTCTCTCTGGAAAGAAATAATTTCACTTACAGATCAATTAAATATGCTCGATTCTTCGTAAATTATATGTTAAAACATATCATAATAACACTAGTGAAACTAAATTATGCATCTGCCTATACTTTTATGAATTTTTCTTTTGTTTCAATGTTGAAACGTACGGCACATTGCAAAACAGCCGCCGGTTCATCTGATAGTAACACAAGTTCAGACAACTTCGGAGCCTGCACCCGCCGCTGTCTTAGGTTAGGCAAACCAAGATTGAAACTTTCTTGCTTCAAATCCTGTGACTTGGTGGGTATCACTACGTGATATTCTGACACTACTTTGGAATATAAGTATTAAAAACCTATTATTGAGGTATACACCGAATTCTATAGTTTTTGCGGTGATGTGTTCGGGGTGGCACGTTACTGCAACCACAGCAGCGGCATCCAGATTCAGAGCAACAGGATTGCGGCCTGAACTCGTAGGTCGCAATCTGCATATGGGTGGACCGGTGGTGAGTTTGGTTTTAGTGCCCCTATATTTTGTTAGAGAGACTTTGAATACGATGAGTTACGTCCCCTTTTCGATTCAATTGTTGGAAAAGTATTCCCTTGTTGAGGCTACTGTTCCTCAATTTTCATTTTTTGGGCTGTGAAATGGTATATCATCGTTTCACAGGTGCATGAGGGATACAGTGTACTTCAAAGCGCCAATGGTAGAAGTAAATGTGTCTCTTATGAGGCTATGTACCGATGAGAGTTTACGTTTTTGCATTCAGCTAGCTGTTCTGGTTTTTTGTTCCAATCAAAAGCTAAAGTTTGATGCATTGGGCTTGTTTTGCAGTATGACAATTTTGTTAGTCGGTTGGGAGAAATGAGAGATTGCTGTACCAAGCGTGCCTGTTTCTGTTTTTAAAAACTTGAGCTTTGACAAACTATAAAATTTTAATTGAATTCAAAGTTGAATTTGCCAATTTATTATCTTACCATGAGAGGCAAATTTATGATCGTGGTATTTTTAATTAATGACTTACTATCATAGTTCTAATCTAGAATCATTACAATATAGCTTGAAGATCTCCCGTTTATGTGAAATGGTATTCATTGAATTCTTAAATACCTGATGTTTTAATAAAATTTTCTTTTTTATTGAATCCTCGCCTAGGATAGAGCAATTCGCGAAGTTCCTAGTATTTCTCGCTATGATTTGTTGAAAGGCCGTGTAAAACCTCGGTATTTCAAAGAATGCAAGGGCACTCCTCGGCAAGAGTATCAAGAGAATATCATTGGTGGAATTCGCGTTAAGCCGACTTTTAATCCATATGTTTCTTTAAACAAGAAAAAGCGATATTTCTTGGATAATTATGCTTCTAGGTGAAGCAATCATTGCACGCATGAATAGAATGAGACGAGATATATACAATACATACTTACTGTTCTTTTTATTTCATTAAAATCTCGTTTATCTTAAATTTGGTAGATACTGCAGAAAGTTGAAAGCATAATTAACCTGATAAAGTGATCCAGTTTCGCAAATGAATGTAACTGGGTAAAGGAGGCATAAATTCTACCAGTTTTTCGTTTCTGCGTAGGATTACCAATGAAGAGACTTGCTTAGCTCTCTTGTTGAGATTTACGTCAAGTTTTTTGTATCTCTGATTAATACTTTTGCTATGTGCACTTACTATGCTGTTTGTTCTCTTCTCAAGAGTTTTTTCTCTAATTAGGCCTTTGTTTTTTGAACCAGATTCTTGCTTATTCATTCAACACATATTTTTGGGAAATGAATGAGCAAATATGTGCTTAAAAATAACATTTTCGAGTATATAGACGATGCTTAGGACATATAAGTTAAAATAACTTGATCTAATGTTGCATTATTTATGTAATTTTGAAGAAACTGGGATGACTGGAACCCAAAAGAGTGCTATGTACGGGGAAGTCAGCGCCGTTATAAGATTCCAGAGGATATGAAACCCCTTAAAGATGAATTAGGTGAATGGCATCCTCCCAAGTACGAGCAGAGTAGTTATTTTGTAATCTTTAGGCTTTTCTTAAGATATTTTTGCGTAGCCTCTAACTTAACTGCTCTTTTTTATAATCTACCGCTTTCTCATTCTTATAATTTTGCTTTTTGCCGTATGGAAATATGTTTTGGTACCGCTAATCCAAATTAAACCATTTCAAGAAGTGAGCAACAATCTATTCTTTATTTTTTAATAATTAAAATTGTATTTGCAGGTTGTCTAAAAGATACGTTGCTGATATAAGGAAGCAATATCTCCTGAATGGTAGGATAGGGTACAGACGTTTATAAGGGGCTCGTGTCATTCCTCATTATAGATGGGGCTACAGTGTGAATGAAACATGGATACATATCCGCTCCTCTTCTTTCCTCCTATTTTTGATGAATTGTAGTCGAGAATTCAACGATAATAGATGCAAACCCTCAGCATGAAGCACGCTTTTATGACGGCAATCAGCTGCTTCCTGAGCTTATGATGCATTTCATGTTTATTCTTTACTTAATAGGTTTACCTTGGGTTTGGGATAAATTTTTTTATGCGAAGCAGCGCCATTTTGGAGACCGAGAACCTATTGTGCCCAAAATTCCTTATTTAAAAGAACTAAGGTGTGACTGCACTTTTGTAGCTAGTATTGGTTTAGTGTTTGTGCGTCTCTAGTTTCAAATTTTGCATTATCTCCTTATTAGGGAAGTGCGGACAAAGGAAGCATTAATGAAGATGAATGATCTAGTTTTCGAATACAGAAAGGTAAGTAATCAGGCCCTCAAAATTTAATTTTTATTTGAGATAGTGACCAAGCATATCGATTGGCAAAATTCGCGTCTTGATTTATCAGCTTTGATGTTAAGCAGCATTTAGTATGCAATTATTCTCTCGCAGTATGTTCCTGTAATAAGTGTATGCCTTTTGACTGTATCTCATGCAGCAATCTCGTGAACGAAGAAATCCTTCTTGGCTTGATAAAATGGCAGAAGGAATGGCTGGCGCTGAGGTAGCACGTGATTTCACAAGAAAGAAAAAAGAAGCGCAATAAGTGTGACCAAGGAACATATTTCTTTACTAACTTACATGTGATTATCAAATTTTAAAATTGAAGCTGCCACCATTAGATGCTATCAACAGAGAACATGCATTTTGGGCATTTAAACTAATCAATAGGCTTCTTTTGTAAAGTTGAAATTTGAGATATGGAGACATATCTATTAGAATAAGCAATATCCAGCTAGTTTCAGCAGAAAAGTATGTACTGGACTGCTAGGAATAAACTAAGATTATCAGTTTCTTTTTAATGCTTCTCCGAGGAGTTTTTTTATATATCAGAAACAAATTATTAATAAGACACGTACAAATTGATGAAAATACACTTTCAATATAGATGATCACTTTCTGCAGTATAACATACTTTTTTGCAAGATGGTGCATTCTTGTGAAAATCAAATAGTATAATACACGCGTGTAAATCTAATTTACTTATAGTCGTACGAATGGGTGCAGTACAAAAAGTGGATGTAAAAAATGCAAGTCCGAAAAAGAGCGAAAAAATCTCCCGCTATCGTTGGGTTCTTTGTTAGAGTAGCTTATTTTTAGCAATTGTAGATTTTTTCCTTTGTATTTGAATTTTGTTTCTGCTTTTTGGTTACTGCGCTTTATGTTGCATGCATAATAAATTGGACAAATCACATAAGGACACTCGCAGGGTTACATCGAATCACTCAAATTGGCTTTTTGCAGAAATAAGAGTTGCTTGAGCAAAGCGAACACACACAGCAGAAGTTACTTTATATTCGGGATGATTTGTGAATGCCTTCTTAAAAAGAATTTGAAAGCTTACCAGTCTAAGCTGATAAATTTCCGCTTATACCAGTTTTCTGTAGCCTTGCATCGACTTTCTTCGGGTCCTGCAAGCAAGATAAATACACTAGGCAATATCTTCAATATTGTTTTTGGATTAAGTTTCTTCTATAGCAACTTCCAATTTCCCAGGTGCTTGAAAATTTAATGTGCATTTTATTAAATTGGAATTTGATCAATTAAATTTCAAACCAGGAAATGATAATTGCTAAATTGCGACAATAATTTTACTAAAGTATTTTGATATCAACTTTTCTATTCAGAGGCTTTTCAGAATTATTGCAAAATTGCATGCGCAGCAATATCATCGTAAACGATTGTAGAATGGTACGGTGTATATTTCTGTATTATAGGGACACCAAAGCAACAATTCATTCAAAAGTATACAGCAGATATTGAAGAATATTATGAGATACATCAAAAAATATAAAAATAATCATCTAACAGAATTATTTTGAAGGAATGTTGAATCCGTTCTGTAACAGCTTTTAGCCGTACCTGTGTATGACTGAATTTTGGAGTCTCGTGTTGCTTGATATTTGTTTAAAAATGAATGAAGACACAACCTGAAGACTGCGGGCTCTCGAAATATGTGGTGTCCCTATCTGCTTTTATGTTCTACTCATATATATTTCAAACATTGCTTTAGAGAGACATGGGATGTAGTGTTTTAATCGCATGATGCAAGAGACAAATACTGCTGATCCGTTCAAATTTTTTTTACAAATAAGGCGAATTTTTCTATTCGCGGCACAGCTCAAATTTTCGTTTTCAAGCGTCAGATTGACTTCCTCTAGTAAGTGTTCTTCGTCGGTTATGTACGGCCAACATAAAGACAAACATCTATTGCAAACGCAATTTAAGTTTCTTTGGTATGATAATACGGTATACGAGAGTCTTCATATCCTTCATTCTTGTTCAGTATGTTTTTCTTGCCTGCTATATTTATACCCAGTTTAGATGTCAGTGAAAGGATTCTTTAAGCATAATGGTCGCTCTTTCAACCCAACGCTTTACACGTTTGAAAATTCTTGGAACCGATCGACGCAATAATTCTCGCCTCTTCGAAGCCAGTGGTTTTGTTATGAATGGTCAGCTTTTTGTTGAATCCTCAACAAAAAGAAAATTTGCCTTGATGGTACGCTTCCCTTGGTAGATATTTTTGATCCATGTGAATGGCTTTTCTCACTTTTTATTATAAAGCTAAGCATGCTTTTGTACTGAAATAGATTTAAAGACAGCTTTTTTAAAATATACTATATCGGTGCATACCCTCAAATCTTTAATTTCTGCTGTTTGTATTTACGAGTAACGATTCTCCATCATTCAGTTTGATTTCTCTATGTAATTTTGTATCTCTTGAGCATATACTATTTTCCTATTTGCTTGGATATCCCTTTGGTACATGTGCAGAAGTCATAGTGTTCTACTGTTTTATGTGCACAGTCTTTTGAAGTTAAAGAAAGCTATGATAGCACAAATCATTCTCTTTTGTTGATGAATGAAGACTTAATCTTAACTATATCGGCTGAAAAAGAGGCAGACCTCCATAAAGTTTGGTCTTCTGCAAGGCAATCCTCTGCCCCTACTGGATCATATCCTACACCTGGTGCGCATGGCCTTACTTCCCTACTGGGTAGGCGTAGATCCCTTTGTATGCTGATAATGAACAGGGATGAAATGATAAGATAATTGCATTCAGAAGGTTATAGATAAGATACTATTTGCATTGTTATGGATAAAAAGACTTGTCAGAGAATGTATGGTATGTAATACTAATTTTGAGCTAAGTTTGTATTTTTAGTATAATAATCAACATTTTGGGGTTTTACATACACCTTATAACAGTGGCTACTGGATTTTTTTCTCTGTGGCTATGAAAGCTTCTTTTTCGATGGTTACGTGCACACCTGTCGAAATTATTTCTTCATCTTATTTTCAAACTTAAAGGAGATAGCTTTACTAAACTAGGTCACATCCCTCAGTGTATTTCAGATACCTATAACTTAGTATATATATATATCTTATCCATTCTTTTCCAGCAAAGAAGCGGCCGCTTGAACAAAGCAGCCTAGGACAGAAACGTTTTCAAAATTTCCCAGCCCTCTCAAACTCTCTCGATAGCTCAGGTGGAAACTATAGTTGTATTTACAAGGAAAGGAAAATTGCATGGTGTCGATGAAAGGATTTCATGATATTTTTTATTTATCATTTTTTTTTTTTTGCTTTTAACTATGCAAAGGAACCCCGGACCCTTCTGATGCCAAGCGAGCCAAATTAACGGTAGAATCTATTAAAAGCAGAGAGGATGTATTTAAAAATGTGTGGATTTTTGTCTGAATTGCCTTTCAGCCTTTAGTTTTTTTCAAATGGAAAATACACATCTGCTTCCGTCTTTTTCTTTGCTGAAAAAGATTTTTTTCAATAGCAAGCAGTTTTTGGCGTACTCCTAAACAGTGCATCTTCTTTATTCCCTGTATACATGGTGTCTTATTTATTGGATTGTTTGTCTCCTATTGAATTTTCATGGACTGTTCTGTACACTTCAGCCCATTTTGAGTGGATACGCCGTCTCAGGGTACATTTTATGCACTAATTTTTTCTCTATTTATTATGATAGTTACAAATGTATACTACAAAAAAATTTTCAACTGTGTTTGCATATCCTTTTTGCTGTGTTTCTTGTTGTTTTGTAAAAGTATATTTATTTCCTTCTTCTAGATTTCGGAATTTAGGAAATACTTGCTACATGAACGCTGTCTTACGAGCTTTATTTGCACCGGTAGATCTTTCGCTTTCTCTCCTACGTTTTGGACGGGTATAAACTTTTTTTCATAAATTAGAGGATAGGAAGGCTTTGAGATCGTTTGTTTGTTTATTTTGTTTTTGAGACTCTGTTGGAGCCATAGGATTCATTTTCACTCGTTGTAGGGAAATATCCTGCAACCTGTTGGATTCTTCTCTCTCTCTTAGTATCCCTATCTACAAGTCTAGATTTTTTTAGAGAGGCCATTGAAATTTACTGTGAAGCCATGCTTGCATAGGATGTTTATTTCCATTTTCAATATTTTAGCATCTTCAGGATGCTGGTTGGCCATGACACTTGCTCACTTTAACTATAAAAATTAAAATGCCACTCCCTATGCATTCTTCTATTCTCAGATATATGGAATTTATCGAACGGATTGGATTCCAACAGAGAGTGAACTAGAGCGATCAAATAATTTGACTTTGAAGAGATATTTTCGCCGTGGTTGCCCAATGTTAGCTGAATGCCCCTTATACAATCGCTACATTGAATTACTTTTTCGAACTCTCTTGGATAAATCTAGTACTCTTAATCCCACTTTACTTAAACAGCAGATTGAAGAAAGTATACCTTTATTTCGTGGAACACTTCAGCAGGTATAAACCGATGTGTTTTGAAGGAAGAAATCTCTGCCTTTGAGGATGCTATGTAGTCACTCTCCTTGTAATATCTATAACAATTTTTGTAGGTGTATTTATCTATTTTTATGAAATGGCATTGGTTGTTCCTGGTTCTGTTTTTCAAATGAGTATTTTTAGCTTCGTTTTTACTTCTTTTTTCTTTTTTTTAATATTTGCATGATTCTGCATTTTTTTTCATGGATCAGGATGCGCATGAATTTTTGGCCTTATTTTTGGATTCTGTGAATGAAGAAATGAAATCCTTTTTGTTAAAAAGGAATATTCAAACATATACACCGATGGATCAACTTCTATATATCCCTCTTCGTCAATATATCCAATGCTCTACCTGCCACTATGCGTACGTAACGTGTGCTTTTTGCTTAGAATTTGTTGGAGAGACAAAATTTTTTAGTTTTAGTATTTTCGTACCCTTTGACTGTTGGATACACATTCTACATCTTTAACATTTCTCATGAGTGATTTTTACATCAATGGATTTGTTTTGTAAGGACCTGATTTTGTTCAAAACCTTTTGTAGTCTGACACAAGGAAGAGGTGACGGATAGGCCTCTGCTTGTACAAGGAAAAATTTTTTTTTCTTTCAAACACAATTTTTCCTTTCCAAGGGACCCATTATTATAATCTCAATAAACAGGGAGAGAACTGCGAGGAGAGGTTTATGCTTCTCTTTCATCTTCGAAGAAAAGAACCCTCTCTAAGCAGTAATGTGCACTTTCATTGCAGAATTGCTGCATGTAAATGTAGTGAAAAAATGTTCCATTTCATACGCTCTATTTCTTGCTGCTTACTTCCCTTTCTTATTCCATTCCAGCCGCTCACTCTTGGATGTCCAACAATGTCTATCTCTGGATTTCCCAGCATCGATTGTAGCTGCGCATACACAAGGGCATGTACACTCTTTTACCTTTGGAAAAGAAGGGGAAACTTTGCCTGTAAAAACGCTTCACTCGTTCTTCAAAAATAGTTCTACGACTCCTCTTGACACACCGTAGGTCCTAGTAAGAGATGAATTTGTCTTGGAGAAACCGGAAAGGGAGTTGGAAAACATTTTTTTTTATTTTAATCTGTGAGATTTATAAAGTATCCATTGCATTTGCATTGTAAATGTAAGCCTATGCAATGAGTGATATCACACAGAATTCCATAAGAGTAGATGCTTCTTTTGGTCCCATCTTTCCTCTTGTAAAATCACATTCCTATATCACTTTTATACGTATATTTTTTTTGTTTAGAAAAGACATGCCTGGTATATCCTTAAAAATGCTGTTAGATTGTTATTTTGCGGTAAGATGGATGGATTATTTTTATTTGAATTTTGTGGAGTGCACCAGCGAAGTTTTAACGATTCAAATCACTTAGAAAGCCATCGATGGAAAATCTCAAAATTTTTATATTTTTTAGTGAATGCTTTTATTTCTCTGTACTCTGCGCCGTAAATTATATATATTTTTTTTTTTTACAATTTTCTCATTTATTCCTTCTTGTTTTGTAGCCTTGACATTTTCTTTTTATTGTTTTTCAACGTATGTCACATATACATGAAAAGTGAGTATCTACTCACTGTGGGACGATGTGCATATATACTCTTGCTGCAGAGTGGAAATGTGGAGTATAAATGTGAACAATGTTCTGGCACTCGTGCGACAAAATACTATAAGCTTGCCGATACGATTCCTCCTATTCTTATTTTACATATAAAACGATTTCTTCATTCTTTCGAAATCAACCAGTAGGTTTATAAAATTTTCATTTTATCCTGTATCTTCATTTTTTTTAAAATGTGGCCTATTCGTTTTTTGCTGTAGTCTGTGATTTCCTCTCATTTCATCCACCAATGCGCATTTTTGTGTGTGGATTTCTCACTCTTCTGCTTACTATTTTCTCTCTCTCAAAGTGTAGCAGAAGTGGGTTTCTAAAATACGCTTGCATTGTATTTTTCCTTCCATTGCAAGGATTTATTGTTTTAAATTCATCGAAAACGGCTAGTATATCCTGTGGTGGATGTAATATTTAGAAATTTCACGTTTTTTGTTTGTTTTTCATTTCCATGGTTACTTATTTTTGAGCGGGGATGGCATTTTTTGACTTGGCTTAGGAGGATGCTGTTTCATTGCTTTTTCTTTGTGATTATACGATATCTTTATTTTTGGATGCAGTAGTAGCCTCTCCAGAGTGCTATGTTTGTCCTGTGAACATTCTTTCTAGATATAGTTATTGTATAGGATTTTACAAGTGGGCATAGAGTGTAAATTTTATTTTTTTGGATATTTTCAGATTGACTAAACTACAGATATCTCTGGACATTCCGGAGATTCTTTCTATCGGTTAATGGTGTAGTCATCATATAAAGTATCGTATTTCTATCAAATCAAATGGATTCACGTTATCCTATGCATGGATCCGATGGCGTATTTTTTATAGGAAGCATTTTTATCTCGTTTCTTCCTCCTGTTTATATATTTTTTTTATCCCACGATTTATGTATAGTATTGATTTTTTTTTTTTGTAATCACAGACGAATACATTGATTCTCTCCCAAGGGCGATGCCTTCCCCTCTAAAGGAAAATAATCCTACATCTATTCCGGTGAATGAAAAATGTGATGGCTCCGACGCCTTGCTCTGCGCTTCTTCAGACACTGCGAGTCCTTCGTTTCCCTCTTCTTCAAACGCAGGATTTCCTGGCCCTATTTCATCCGAATATATTTTGTCAGACCTTCAAAATGAAATGCAAAGTACTGTTTCGGTTCCTCCTGTAAGATCTCTTGACACTGAAATGTATGAAATGGAATCTACAAAAGATGGAAACAATGATACACTTTTGCAGCGTTCCCATTTGCAAAATAGAAGCGATGCCTCTAACAGGAGGCCTACTACAGCAGCCTTCTCTTTATCAATGGACGCCATTCCAGCTGGGATGTATGCAACCCAAGCTTCCTCCTTTACGACGTATTCAACAACTTCAGTTTCTACTATGGGTGATACTCCAGGTACAGCACCCGCCGTGATAAATTCAGTGGAGTCTCCTGCCCCTGCCTATCGATTAAGATCATTCGTTGCCCATTTAGGCCACAATGCCGGCTGTGGCCATTATGTCTGCTATAGTAAGGTGCGTTTGTGACGGGATTGTTTTTGTGGAATTTCTCAAGGTATACATGTGTATAATGCAGAGGATATGTAGTATTTGTCAATGCTAAGGGTTTATTCGCTTCAAGACATTGACAAATACATACTACAGCATCTGGAACTCAGAGAGTGCACGGCTGGATGTTGTGCATACAATGAACTTGTGAAATCTAGTGAAAATCACTGTGTTGGCAGTGTTTATACGGGCGGAGTGGTGATAATCTTCGAACGACACGATTTTATAATTTTCTGCTAAGGCTATACACGCTTCTTTTATTTTGATATTTTTCAAAAAAATTAACACGCCTATCTCAAAATGGAATTCGTGGACACCTACTATTAGAATGGAATCCATGCCATATTTCTAAAATGCTATTTTGAATACGAAAGACTTGTGTGTTTTTTTTTGTTGTTGATAAGTGCCAGTTTGTTTTTCTTCTAATTATATTTTCACAGAGATTCCATACATTGAATTTTTTTTAATATTCATTCTTGCCCTGCTCTATTTTGGTTTTTTTATGCAATTCAAACATGTTTGATCGTGTGGTGTTCATAACAGTGTCGATAGTTTTTGCGGAGATCTTTGCCTTTTCCGTGTCTACAGCGTTGGATTACGACTGGTCAGAAACTGTGGACAAAGTGGGATGATGAACTTCGCAGTACAGTGAGTATCCCATCTGTGTTTATACAAGATGTAATGAATTATTTTGGCATGGGCATGTAATGCCTGATTTCTTGCAAGCTTTTATAGCGGTTTTGAAATCAGAAAATTTCTTTCATTTCAATGAATTTTTTAGGAGTAGCTTGCTTGTTGTAAAAAAGCACTTATATATGAAATTTAGGATTCCTAATTATTTGCCTACCACCAATGAAACTGCTATATCGTGATTGCTTGTAAATCTTGAGATAAGCAAAGCTACATACTTTTCAACTCCTCTCTCCCTTCTTCACTTGATGCGACTAATTTGCGCAAAAATCCCAACTCTATGCGCTTTATCCACACTATGTTGCACTCTTGTCTTTTGATGCGTTTATAGTTACCGAGCGCGCTTCCTGATAATATACACCGCAATGGTTATATTCTGATTTACGAGAGAATTCGACATTTAAAGCATAAGCTCCCTTCAGCTTGAAAATATACGTGTGCTACATCTTGCTCTCTCTAAAGGATACAGAAGCCTAAATCCTTAACAAGACATAGCACAGAAATGATCCTGAAATGGCGGAGACAATTTCATTAATGCACTATATTTTGCAGCATGTAAAGGCTCTTAAAAGTTATTTACATGAAACTTTTTGTGCATCATTGTAATTTTGAACTCGCAGGTGATTTCCTCTCTATGAGAATTTTTGAAGCAATCAGGAATATTATTGATTTGGGTGGATTTGGTAAATGCTCTAATCTAGTAGAAAAATTACAGCAGATTTGGAAAAGCAAAGAAGGTTTTCAATTCTGGAATAATGTAACTCCGAGTTTCTAAATAAAAATTTGCCATTTGAATCTTCATGACAACGACATGAGGTATTTCATGACAGTTAGTTTCGCCATATGCAATAGCTATCCTGAAATAAAAAAGCGACAATTTCGATACATTAATTTATCGGATTCCCTATAATACTCAGCTTTTACCGAATTATTGAGCGCTTCTGTCACAATTATGAATCAATGCAAATATTGACAGCATGTATTTGGTTTAATAATCATGATGAGCTAATTAACTCTCCACTCCGTTGATAATTATTCGAAATATAATTCCTGTCACTCTCCAAGTCATAAAATGCAGTAACAAGGGCAATTTCTGTGGTATGTGGTCGCCGTGCGAGCATGTCATCGGCTTAAAGATTCAATCTTTGTTAATACGAAAATAATATGCAGCGTGGCACTTTAGAGCCACAGATACAATAGTGTAGCGTTGTTTGCACAGATAAATACGATTCTTTATCGAAAAGGGTACTAGTCATGTAGTCTCCAGCTACAAATTATATCCGCCCAGTGGCTTTCTACTGTTTTCTACAGAAAGATCATTGAATCGGCGTCTCAAACAACCTATTCACGCTGTGCGACTGACACGTAGTGAAGCGCAGAGAACACCCTCAAGCCACCAATCATTTAGCAATTTATAACCGTGGTACTTTTGTAACATGTGTCGCAATTCCTGCAACGACCAGTCCGATTGCCCCCATTCTCCAAGAGATTAACAGTAAAAACCAAGTGGTTATTACGAGGCACGCAATGACCTAGTTTTGGAATTGTCCATAGAATGCTTCCATTCTAGTTATAGAAAGAATACTTTTTAGGGAACTGTGTCCACTTTGCCTTGTCTGCTTAGTATGTCTTTAAGTCATATTTACCCCTTCAAAGCAATATAGTATTGATAAACTATTTGACAATTTCTTAAGTATTAGAACGTATCGCAATCTCCTCAGACGATTCAAATTTTTGTATGGGTTCCAAGAAAATCTAATAGCTGTCTCAGGTGTTGAATATATTCCTAATACAATCACTCTCTCCCTTTCTTAAAACAGTTGCTGCATTTCGGTAACACCCGACGTAGTAGCAGTAAAACAAGAGGTTGCTGGCAAAATAAATAAATCTGTTGCCTTCATTTTTTCTTGTTCAACAAAAATGGGATGGTAAGTCACTTTGACTCCCCATTACATAAAACGATAGCTGGACTGGTCAGCTATAAGGGCGCTTTGCATTTTTTGAGAGATGTCATGTTTTCAAATCAATATCCAATAGAGGCAGTACATATGTAGCAGAGAAGGTCAATTGTTTGCCAGAGTATTTCTGTCTATAGGGTATACTTTTTCAAACTTCAAATATTATAGTGTACAACCTTATGAAAGTTTGAAGTACGGACAACCTTATGAAAGTTTGAAGTACGATCTTCCTCTGCTTCGCTAGAATATTACTCACCTGTTCACTCGAACCCTGTTATTTCACGCATTATATTCCCCACTGAATACTACTACTACAGAACAGCCTCTTTTCAGAGCGTGATGAAAGCATTGACTTGATTGCACTTTTGCAGGTGGCCGTTTGGTGGGAGTTCTACTGATGCAAAATCTTCACAAGCTAAGTCCGAATTCGATGAATATGTCCCTCCGCCACCAGGAAGTTCCCCATTTGCAGAACCTCCAAGTACTTTTGTAGCCATCTGATTGTAAATGTATCAAATGTAAAAGATCCCTGAATGTAAAATACTTAACCAGCGTTGTTAGGCTTGCTTTCTGAATACTGTTAAGTCTCCTACCATAAAGTATCGAAATATTGGTAGGCTTCTGTACGTTACACACTGAAAAATGTAACGCAGGATATTTTAATGCGACACTATCCTTTTGAGCAGAGAGAAGGTTTTTTTCTGTTTTTTCACGAAATCATGATGTTGGCGAGTGTCTGGAATAGTATGTTGAAGTGGATTTCAGTAGCATAATGATGTTATTTTATGCAAAGTGTTCTGGTTAGCTACCTTATAATTTTACAATATATTTGTAGCTCCACCCGTTTGGATGAAGAATACGCCTGTACAAAATAGACCCTCTGAATTTTCTGGCTTTTCGGATCCGCCTCCTGTTCCAAAATTTGGTATGTGTGTTATATTTATTTTTATTTCATTACTTTACTCCTCATCATCAAGTTTTTACTTACTACCGCGTTTAATTTTTCGATAGAACTGTTAGATACACTTTAAAATTTTATTATTGTTGAATTACATGCCCTCTTTATGAGCTCGTAGGTTGTTGTTTCATTACATATTTAATCAGTGAAATCTTTGCTTGTAGAAAGTGTAGTTGAGTAAAAAATTTCCCGAAATACAATTGCAAATTCTTATCAATTTGCAAGTATCTTTATTTTTGAACCTTTACGGCTATGCTAGCAAAATTCCTTTTTACTAGAGGCTGCTAATTTTGCATGCTTCTATTTCATTTATTCTGTACTCATGTTGGTACTCTTATTCTTTCTTACGGAATCATTAGGCCAGTTTCAAAATTTTAGAGCGGAGATTCACTCTCTGAACGCATAAGTCAAACATTTTACTATGCTACCCCTTCATATTTCTATATAATGGGTACTTATGTTTTGTAAGACTCCATAGCTTATGGATTGACTCACTTAGGAAAAATTTGGTTTACTTGTGAAATTTTGGGACCTTATTTTTAGTCTAGAAACTATGCGTTTCTCTGTTTGTATAGAATCGAGTTTGGATTCAAAGAAATTTACGGGTGGCGGGTCTCAATTTTCCAGTTTCCCATTCAAAAGTAGTTCGCAATCTTCTGACTATAATCCTTCGGAATTGGAAAAATTTGCGTATGCATTCTATTACTTTTTAAAAAAGAAGGATGGATTCAATTATAACGTGCATGCTCGTAAATCCGATTTCGTTTTTTTTATTACCAAAATTGTAGTTTTTGTTGAAATTTGTAGGCTCTGATCCTAGTGAGCTTTGTGTGTACTAGTTTGTTTTACTATTTCGGTTACTGTTTATCTTTTCATTATAGATGCTAAAACGCTTGGTTTTCATTTCACTTGTTTTGTGTGTACGCTTTTTAACACAATTTATAGATCACCGTATAGTGAAACATCTGGCTTGGATGATGATAAATACTTGCGGCTGGAGAAAGCTAACACGTGGGAAGATAGAGTTTTTACAAGTCAAAGATCTCGAGCTTGTTTTGAACGAGTGAAAATGGGCATCAAAATGGTAGGAAATATGTGAAAGGCTTCAAATCATATATTACCCTGCTGAATTTTTGTTGCATCTCAATTGTGATAGTTTGTCTACTGCAAAATGGTGCAGATGCTGCTCTGTACCACTTTTGTTGTAATTTCTTGTGTACAGGGGGCTGCAGTAGGAGGAATTTTTGGCGGTTTGACTGGTCTTTACGCTTCCGTAGTTCATCGAAATGTTTTGATTCTACCCTTATCTATTGTATGTTATTTTTGCTCATTTTAAAATAAATATTTATTTCTGATTGCTTATTTATCGAATTAAAAATGATTTTGTTTGATGCTGCTTTTACCCATAAGAGTATATGTTAGCCAGTATAGAATGCTGAGATCGAGAGAGACAGTTTGGAGCGTTAACAACTTTTTTTGCTTGGTGTACGACAGGTTGGCGGAGGTGTAAGTTTTGGATTTTTTCTGGGTAAGTCGAAAATAGTTTACAACCTATGCTTTAATCTATTGGAAATCTGAGTGAATTTTTGCGAAATTAAGAAGTGGAAGTTATAATGTGCAGTATCATAAGACGTGATGTGTTTGTTCTATGAAACTTTTTCAAATTTCATTTCATATTGTGGATGTGATTAATATATGATTGGTTAAGAGGCTTTTATAAAATTTTTTTTTTGCTTTATCATAATGAATAGGATGTGGCATGATCGTCCGATGTGAAAGCCTAACTTCAAAAAATCAACACTTTAATAGAATCACTTTAGAGTCTCCACACTCACGAGAATAGAAAATATAGACGATAAATGCATTTTCATTTCATTTTAAAAAACAAAAAAAACGGGTAAAACCCTGCTTAATCCCTACTCATGGATACAAATATCAATTGAATATTTTGTTAAAGTTGCAATTTAGGCAGAGTAATTGTCCATATGCTAGTTTCCTTCTAGAAAGCTGTCCATTTATTTAGTTATTCTAGCCATACGAAACACAATTTATGATATGACATTTTGCTTCTCAACATGTCTATGGTCATATAACAGGCCGCACCATTCAATGCAACTTTACTTATATCTACTATAAAATCGTTTGCGTTCTTCTCGCAACGCATTCCTAACATAATCAGTGGACACCATGTTGCTTTAAATTTGAATTGTTTGGTCCATTGCATAACTTTTTTTGTTACCGTTGCTGTGATTTTACAAAATAAGCTTGAAGGAATACTCCCAGCGCAAAGTACAACAATATTGCTTGCGTGCTTTTGCCAATCAAGCTTTTCGTAATTAAATAGAAATATATTCCTGCTATTAGCAGACCGTTAACAATACATTGTAAGAAGGGAATTCAAGTCATTATATGTTCTTTCAACTGTCCCAATCCAATTATTGGGAGAAACTACACCTTCTTTAGCATAACAGAAAATTTATTTGGGAGCGGGCGGAAAGATAATCGGTATAGAATTACCCTATATCGAACTACGAACAAAGAAATCTTAGCTTTTGTTTGACTTCTAAATCTATAGCTTAAGGTTTTTTGTTGATTCGGAAAGAATAGAACTTGCCTAAATGAAATACTTATAAATTTTGTTCCCAATAATTAGGTCATTCATGATCATTTACAGGCTACAAGATCTGTGCTATATTGACAGTAATAGTATATTGCTACTTTGGTGCAATACTAACTGTATTCAGTGATGCATAAATCAGTATGTGGGTGCAAAAGTGCCATGCTATCTGCAAGGTTTCCTCGTAAGTTACACCAAAAATCCTATTATCACATCTCAACGCAAACCAGAGCCATCTAAGATTTTGAAAAATAAATAGCTAAATAGCATTTTATCGATATGCAGATTGATCACTTTGAGGTCCCTACACGTAAACAGGAGGACTGGAAGCTATTTACTATTCAGACAGCTAACTTTATTGCCACAAGAAAGTCAGAAGACGTATCTCCAGGCCAGACAATCATTACGAAATCACATTTTTTATTGCTTGGATCGGATGATTTGAATTGTTATACTGTAAAATATCTATTTTTTCGCCAAACTCTCAGTATTCGATGCAAATCAAGGACTACCAAAATCGCAGTTTTCAAAAGAAGTAACACTGTTTTGACAAAATGACACTAGTAATACTGTTTTGACAATAGTAACACTGTTTTGACAAAAGTAACACTGTTTTGACAAAAGTAACACCTTTTTGACGAAATGACACACCTTTTTGACGAAATGACAATAATAACACCTTTTTGACGAAAGGGCAATTGTAACATCTTTTTGACAAAAGTAACCTTGTTTGCGCTAAGTATGCCATGCGTGTACTTTTACTGAAACAAACTGAAAAATATTTCTAGATTCTTATACGCATTAGTTTTATCACTCTTGCAATGCGATTTTTTCTTCTGCTTAGGGTAAAAACTTGAGGTTTGCAGAAAATGGCAGAGAATAGAAAGAGAAAAAGTTAGAAATATGCAACATATATTGCCCACAGCTAAGGGAAAACTATTACCGTAGAAATACCAAGAGTATTCAGGTAATTTAGTGAATCATGATACTCATGCTATAGTTGTATCATATTGGGAACACAGCTATACAAAGTATTGCTTCGAGTTGCTCTATAGCGTCTTCTTAAAGATCTGCAGAAACGATAAAGCACGCCCACTGCATTCGCGGCAACAGCTCTTTTAATTTATGGCGGCAAGCTCTTCATAAGCTCGGCTGTGCGATACTGTTCCTAATTGCATAAACGATCGAGTTATCGCACAACAATCAGAAATGAATAAATACCCTATGAGGTTACAAGAAGTTCCTCTTAATTACAGCAGGTAGTTGGGCTACCCTTTCACTCAACTACAGAGATTGAAGTCTCATTTCCTTAACTTAATAGGAGGTTGTATCAATTCTTATTGCTAAGAAAATTTGTACTTCCCCTCTTTTCCCTTTTTTAACGCTATCTCTCAACATGGAGCGGCTGGCTTCCTGTGGAATGCGCTTTTTGCGGAGGTTACCTCTTCAGGGTGCATTTCGTATGAGCATCACTCCAAGGTTTCCCAATCCCCTTCTCTGCCAAGGATACCAGATGACCACATCTTCTCATGAGAAGTTTGTTGTTCCGGCGGGTGGGACGGATGTTGCTTCATCTGCTTCGTCATTCTTAGGTAGTTCGACGTATGAAGACTTCCTTATAGTTGCTCAGAGTGCATACTTGGATCAAAAGGAAGTGGTCGATGCTCATTTTCAACAAGCCCTTAAGCGAAACCCATCTTATCAGTGGGTTCTACTAATGGAAGGTGAACCAGATTACCCGAAGTCTGCCTTAAGCTGGAACTGCATCAAAATCCTCACACAGACACAAATCGTTCCGTTTACATCTATTAATCTCCTGGAACATCCAGCACTTTATGGTGGTGCGCTCGTTCTCACGTATGTACATCTTATCAATCATTTTAAGTTATTCTCGTCTTGTAGGTTATCTCCTCAAGTGATTATTAGCGTAGTGAACATTGTGTACCGTAGGTGGTTGATATACTTTTCATTAGAGCGGAAGTAGTGTAAGCGAAATCGTTATTGTAAATTGCTTTGATTGAATAATTGAAGAAACTTGAAATTATGGAAATGCTAATTGTTATTTTGCCTCACTTCTTAATGTGATTAGCAACTTCGAGCTGATGAAAATAATTCTGTTTCGTGATAGAAATTGTATGTTTGCATCTGTCACTAGTAGAATAAGCTATGTCGCGTACATGCTAACAAAGGTTTCACATCATGTACACCAGAAATTCTCACGAAATATACTCTGAGTGAATGGCATTATATCTTTTCTTAGCATGTAAATAGGGAATAATGTTGAATTGTTATTCAGGGGAAAACCGAGGCCACCTTTCCTTTTCAAAGATGGCGTTTTATTTGCCGACCATGACCAGCTACTGCGATTATATACCACTGGTCAGCTTCAGAAAATGGGCAATACATCCACTTTTGAGCAAAACAAATACTTTAAAGGAGAGCTTCCTATTGCTTTGTATTAGATTGATTTTCTTTTTCGGTTCAAACTAGTGGAGAATATTTCCAATTAATTTTTCTTTTACTTGCTTCGTTTAATGTATCATGCTGTCTATTTTAAGAAATCTAAGTTTCTATCGCTCAAATGAAAGAAGTAGTAATTTTGAAAAAGCATGAGGTTCTATCATGAAAAGCCATATAATATGAGTTTTTTAATCAAATTTGTTATTTTTGAATCTTCCCTACTTTAAATAGCCATATTTGTAAAAGGGATTCTTTTGCCATTTTGATTAAAAGTCTTACTATGCTATGCGAACGGGAAAATTTTGTTGGTAAATTTCAACATGTAAGATTATTAAGATACTTATGTAACAAGAGCAACATACACATGATCCAATTCAATCATAGCTTCCGCTTTTGGGTATGGATAATTCTGAAAGGCAAATCCGTTAAAACGCCAAGCCACATTTGCTTATTTTCTGGCACTCACGCAATAAAGAATACCTCGATGCAATTAGTTTCAACACTATTAGGAAAAAGATAACAAATTGTGACGTATGGATGTATTCTACACTATTATGCAAATTGTGGTTCTTTGAAAAAGTACCGCTGGAATGCAAGTTTATTAGTACGGAGAGATTTCAGTCGATATACAGGGAATACTATGTAGTTTTGAATACCGAACAATCACGTTGCCATACTGTGTGAAGAGCATGTTAGTTCACTCAATAAATCGTGTGCCCTTTGCCTTTTCTATCGAGATTCTTGGCTTTCAAAACATTGACAGGTGTGAATTATACGCATATAAATAAAATTTTCCTTTTTTACGCGCTGTGGGTTGCAAGAAACTTTCACGGGGGCTTAAACATGCATAGTGGAAAATGCGTCAATAGTATCCGGAACAAAGGAGAGGTGCGCTTCCGCACACCCCACGGAATAACGGAGGAAGCAGGAAATGATTGTGCTTACCGTTTACCGGACAGTGCGTATATTTCTCAACTAAAAAAAGCAGACGATAGAAAAGGCCTTGACGTTTGATTTTCCTTTTGCCCACTATTTCGAAAAGTTTTCCATAGTGCGCATGTAGCTCTAATGACGAAATGACTGTTTACCAAATACAACTCGGACCGTTCCTACGAAAGTGCGCGTGTTAGTGTGCTTACTAGCGGAGTTCTACGATAGCGCTTTTCCATAGGATCGGTAGTAGTTTTTGTATGCAATTTCGACGATAGTGCTCTCAAAGTCCTTACATAACTCGCATATGCTTTTATTGGGTTTATTTTGCTTTTTGACAAAGTGCTAGCTTATTAGAGCTGCCTTGGCCCAATGGTATTTTGATAATGAATTGGAAGTTACAAAGAGATTTTAAAATTCCTCAAAAGACCAATCAAAAAATTCTTACACCAGGTAACTTAGTTTGGTTGATTATTATGATTTGTGTTGTGGAAAGGTAAGATGTACAAAAATATAGAAATGTTTGTACCATTAGTGCAATGACTGTTATTACGTATTAAGAAAATCGTGCGGCAGCACTTTCTGTTTTCAAACGACTGTGATCCAAAGCCACTTCTCTGAATAGATACCAAAAAACAGCAATGGCATAAAAAACAGCAACGCAATAGCTATGCGTCCGTACATCAACTCCGCCTTATCAATCAACGCAGCATTGATCACATATCTACATAACTGGCTTTCTGAAAATAGCAGCAGCTAAAATTCATCCAGTCAAACCCTTTTCTAAAGGAAAACACGCTACACTGAGATAGCCTCTGCTTTTGAGAGGGATACAAAAAAATTATTAAGCTTCCACAAACAAATGCAACGATTTGATTTTATCCCTTACCGAATGCGATCCTTAACTAACTGCTTCCTCTCAGAAGATGCGAATTCCAGGCGCTTGAACCTACAGGCAAAAAAAGAGAAATTTCTAAAATAGAAAGAACAAGGGAAAATAGTATAGTATCATTCGCTATGGATATATTCCAAGCCATGGCTACTTATGGCGTGCATAAACAAATTTCTTCAAGAGATGATCAATGGGGGGGAAACACAGGGTAGAAACTGCTGCACAGTATGACTTGCCAACGACAGGGAGGAGAGTCGACAGCCTCAAAATTCACACAAATTAGAGGATCGTAAGGTACGAAAACAAAAAAACAAACCGTATATCGTCTTTGAGTTTTTCCATGATGTAATCAAATTTTGGTCCTTGAATTTCACTCTCATGGGTGATATCTGGAACTTGTTTAAGATAGGTAGCGAAAGCATCCTTTAGCTCTGTTTTCTGAATGAAAATAGGGCAAGACAAGACGCTTTCAAGCATTACCTCGATGGGATATATTAAGAAAATTAAATGAAAATAATTAGAGAAGAAATTTTCGCATACAAACAAGGGGGATCTCACCACAGCCTACAAAATGCGCCTAGTATGAGTGATAAAATTTTTTTTCTTTACACTCTCACTTCTACATGGATAGGATTTCTAGATTTCTCTCACCTTGACTTTCTATAAAAAGAAAATACATCCAAGAGAGAGAGACTCTAACGTACAAACTCTTTCTTCTTCTCCATAAAAAATTCTCTACAAAAATCCTTTATTCGTTTCAATTTTTCAATCCATCCACGTGTACAAGACAACATCCCTTCAACATACCACTGAGCGCCGCCAATGATCAATGCTTCCTTGTAAATCCTTTTCAGGTAACCCAAGAAAAAATTTGCTATCATCAATAGATTCCAAAATCTAAAGGAAAAAATAATATAAATAAATTTCCATTTTTCTACATAAGAGAAAAACCAAGCCTAGCATCCTTTCATTTGCTAAACGACTACATTATATTTGCAGAAATATTTACACTATTAATTAAACGCACAGGATAAAGTAGGATAAACAGAAATCCATTTTAAAAAAAAACAAAAATAGAGGAGAAGACCGAACTATCCCCTCTCTTTTAAACGAATCTTTCCTTTTGTAGTATCCATCTAAAGAAATCAAAGAATGGACATACTTCTGCACACTCCATATTGACAAAATCATATCCCAAAGTAGCCAATTTTTGCTCGAAAAGCTTCAATCGTTTTGTTTTCAAATCTCTGAAAACAAAATGCACACAGATGATAAATGCCTTCATTTTATTTTATCTTGGAAATTGTATGCTGCATCTCACATGGATATTCCTCACAGGCAAGAAGAAACAAAAACGTACTCTACAAAAGATTTATACAAGCGCTGTTTCTCTGATTCTGAGAGATTGGTGTTATGATAACGTTGATCTCCATTGAGTAAACGTGTGGGGATATCCAAGATGTCTCTGAAAGTAGAATATCCAATGAAAAGAATGGATATTTTTCTATGAACAGAGATAAAGAAGAAGAAGAAGAAGGGAAAAAATATATACTCTCTGTCTCCCATTATAGAGATAGATAAAAAACAGAGAGTTGAACTATCAAAATTTTACATAGAAAACAGCGATTCATACAGAAAAAACATGAGTAAAAATCCCATTTTAAACTGCCTCTCTCTTACCCAAGAGTGAAAGGATTTTTAATGCGTTCTGCAAGAAGATTTCTATAAAAACAACAAAAAAAGAAGAATAAGCAGCCATCATAGCCTCTATGAAACACGTAGAAAATGTGATAAAATAAAAACATCAAAAAAAGTTACTCTGAAGCAAAAATATCCACTCCTAATGAATACTGTAGAAAAGATAAAATGCTACAAAAGTAAATTGAAAAAATCACAGCAATGTATCAAGAAAAAGATGTCCTACTAAAGAGAGAGAAACACACCAAGAATGAGATTAATTTGATAGAACGAGAGGCCACATATTGACCAACAAAAAGAAAATCAAAAACATTCAGAGGCACATTCTGGCCACGAAATTCTACATACGTAAAAGACGTTTCTGCATCCAATTTTATTAATTTTTTTCGTTTTTGCTCCAACGTTTCATTTTCTGCAATGGAAGCTTCTCTTTCATCACGTCGTCGTTTCCCATTGATTTGAGCAGACATTTCTGAACACACCTGCAAGATCCAAAAAATAGATAGATGTGAATATACTTTTGAGGTAAAAAAAGATACGAACATGAAGAGGAAATTCATACAGTAGCCTCGTACCTGCTTGAAGAGATTTGATCGCTCTGTAGCTGAAGCCTATCATAGAAAAGGGGAGGAGAGGAGATGAGAGGAGAGAGGGGAGGAGGAGAGGGGAAAGGTGGAGAGGGGAGGAGAGGGGAAGGGGGGGGAGGGGAGGAGAGAGGGGAGGAGGAAAGGGGGGAGGGGG